>CM075748.1:5020580-5170580 GCA_037974335.1 Prionace glauca
TCACGTGCTCACTGTGTCACAGTGGCACAGTGGTTAGCACACTGTGGAAGCAATGGCCTAGTGGTGTTATTGCTAGACTATTAATCCAGAAACTCAGCTAATGTTCTGGGGGACCTGGGTTCGAATCCCACCACGGCAGATGGTGGAATTTGAAATTTAAAAATATCTGGAATTAAGAATCTACTGATGATCCATTGTCGGAAAAACCCAACTTGTCTCGTTTAGGAAAAGGAAATCTGCCATCCTCAGCCGGTCTGGCCTACATGTGACTCCAGAGCCTCAGCAATGTGGTTGACTCTCAATTGCCCTCCAAGGGCAACTAGGGATGGGCAATAAATACTGGCCAGCCAGTGACACCCATGTCCCACAAATGAATTTTAAAAAACTGCTGCCTCACTCGCGCGAGAGACCAGAGTTTGATTCTGTCTGAGTAAGATGCTCTTTCAGAGAGTCAGCACAGACTCGACGGGCTGAATGGCCCCCTTCAGCACTGCAGGGATTCTATGTTTCTATTTTACCCAGTTCCAGAATGCTTACATCTAGTGAAGATAGGACTAGGGGGCACAGCCTCAAGATAGGAGGGGGGGGCGGTTTTAGAACAGAGTTGAGGAGGAACTTCTTTCACTCAAAGGGTGGTGAATCTCTGGAATTCTCTGCCCGTTGAAGTGGTGGAGGCTGCCTCGCTAAATATATTTAAGTCACGGGTAGATAGGTTTTTGACAGGCAAGGGGATTAAGGGTTATGGGGAGAGAGCGGGGAAAGTGGAACTGATCCACTTCAGATCAGCCATGATCTTATTGAATGGCGGGGCAGGCTCGAAGGGGCCAGATGGCCTACTCCTGCTCCTATTTCTTATGTTCTTAAAATAATTTTTTAAAAATTGTTTTTAATAATGACTATTCCCTGGGATCGCACCTGGGAATTTTCAATTCCTGGAAACTCCGGGCCAGTCCTGGAGGCATGGCAACCTGAGTGTTCATATTTTTGGGAGCAGTATTCCCAATGGCTGCAGCCTCCATCTCCTGACTCAAACCAACCTGAAAGTGGTGCTCTCTCTTTGTCTGCTCACACAAAGGCTGGTGTGAACTGTAAACCTAGCTCAGAACCAGGGGACACTTTATCCCTGATATGCCAACACAGCTATTTGTTGACTCGACCAAGATGGACTGAATGGCCTCCTTCTGCATCGTACCTTTGCAATGATTTGGAAACGCTTTATCTCGTCCCTACTTGCCCGCCAGTCTGAAATGGGATATGAAGTAAAGTTTATTTATTAGTATCGCAAGTAAGCTTACATTAACACCGCAATGAAGCTACTATGAAAATCCCCTAGTCACCACACTCCAGCGCCTGTTCGGGTACACTGGGGGGGAACTTAGCACGGCTAATGCACCTAACCAGCACGTCTTTTGGACTGTGGGAGGAAACTGGAGCACCAGGAGGAAACCCACGCAGACACGGGGAGAATGTGCAGATTCCGCACAGACAGTGACCCAAGTTGGGAATCGAACCCGGGTCCCTGGCGCTGTGAGGCAGCAATGCTAACCACCCCCTGCACTTTCCCTGCTCAGAGTGGAGGGGTGGGGGGGCTTACCCAGGTAACATTCTCTGCAGTGAGAGGGTCACAGAGGAAACAATGGGATTTCTTTAGCACTCTTGCCAGCTCGTTGCCCAGTGTGTCGCTGCTGTAACAGTGAAGAGTGATCTGTGTGCACGCTGCCTGATCAAATACAAAGGATAGAGAAGGTTATTCCACAGCCCTCGCTCTCCTCCTGCCAGCAGTCACCACGTTAGGATGTTCCTATTCCAGCCCCAGCAGCACAGACCTGCCGTGAATATTCAGGTCAACTCCGGCAAGTGAGTTCAGGAGCTGCCTGTTTGACACGACTTGTGTACACACCCATCCCCTCCCTCACACGCCTGTCGAATGCTTTGGTAGCAACGCCCTTCACTTTAAAGTCAATGAGAAGTTGCTTCTTCTGTGGAAAACCAGCCACAGAGGAAACTGGGACTGCAGGAAGAAACTCAGCTGTGAACCCAGATCACATAAAATATCTTCAGCTGTTTATTTGTGTCACAAGTAGGCTTACATTAACACTGCAATGAAGTTACTGTGAAAATCCCCTAGATGCCGCACTCCGGTGCCTGTTCGGGTACACCGGGAGAGAATTTAGCACGGCCAATGCACTTAACCAGCACACCTTTTCAACTGTGGGAGGAAACTGAGCACCCGGAGGAAACCCACGCAGACATGGGGAGAATGTGCAGACTCCATACAGATAGTGACCCAAGCCAAGATTCGAACCCGGGTCCCTGGCGCTGTGAAGCAGCCGTGTTAATCACTCTGCCACCGTGCCAGCAGACTTTCATGAGCTCAACGGCACCCATGAGGTAGGCCTGTTGGAGTATGAGCTCCCTGATTGAGGTCATGATTGCCTGCCCAGTCGGGGAGTCTCACCCGTGTATCGTCAGGGCTGCTGTCAGTCCAGGTTCTGGCTTTGTACCTGAAGCACTCTTAGGAATGGAGTTGAGTTTGTAAACACAGAGAATGGTGAAGGGACACTGGACTCTGAAGGGTCATTCGGTCCTCATTCTGACAATTCTGTAACAAAATGGATGGTGAGTGTCCCTCTAAATAAATCCACACCTCGTGTAAGTTTTACTCAAGTTCCGTGCCCTTCTCCCTCCCTCCCCCCCCCCCCCCCCCCACACCCCCCACCCCGCCACTACTCCCCAAAAACAATGAAATAACATTGGCTGGTTCCAACAGCAACAGACAGCAAAGAGGGGGACGTAAAGAATGTTTTTCTTTTGTGATGGCCGGCCGGCTATAATAAATGTCTCCGGCGGACGTCACACGAGATTATCTGCTAAACTTATTTTGGACGAATGTGCTGGATTTACCGCCTAATCTATTGTGCTGACATCACACTGAACAAGCAAAATTAAATCAGGGCTAAATTCATTTCAGTCACTCTGTCCGCGGAGTTATTACAAAGAACACACGCAGGATAAAGGAAAGGACATCCTAGTAATCTCAGGAGGGGGGGGTGGGGGTATTGGGGGGTGGTGGTGGGGGGGGGGGGGGGACTAGCAGAATAGATCAGGGTGGGGTGGGGGGGGGGGGGAGTTGGAAAAAACAAGCCATCTCCTCTCCTGCAAGTAAGAAGCTGACACTCTTTGTATATGCAAATGAAGAATTTAGGACTAATGGACTTGAACCATTTCTAATTTTGTGATGGAGAGCGGATTTTGATTGAAAGTAATTAAGCGAGCGCGCTGTAAAATTAATTAAAACCAAAGGAGGGACAGGGAGAGGGGAGGAGGGGGGTTGGAATTTTATTGGATTGGATAGTGATATGGCTCTGTCAGAATTTGGGAAGCTTGGGGAGGAGGGGGGGAGGTTTGAGGGGGGGGGGGTTGGTGAAATTGGGGTGACCTGGATTCTGTGCCCTCTCTCCTCCCACATGGGACATGTGTGTGTCACTCTAATCTCCTTACAGTGGCTGGTGCGCATTTGTTAGAAATAATCAAGCAAATATGGTCAGAAATTGTCAGCTTTCAGATCTAATTTGCCTGACGGCCTCGTGTGTGGCGTTTTTTTTTTCCCTTCGCCTAAGCTCTCTGTAAAACGCATCTGACAGGACTTCAGACAGCTTGTACCTTACAGTGATTTACAGCAGATAAGCCTCTCTCTCTCTCTCTCTCGCTCTCCCTCCCTCCCTCCTGCCCAAGAAGGAAATTAGCTGACTTTCTCGCATTCTAATAGAAAATCAGCTAATTCTGGATCACAGCAAACGGGTCCCCGAACCCCAGGGAGCGAAGGGGATTTGAGAACCATTTAATTTCTTTAAAAAGCAGTGGGGAGTAACACTTTTTTTTTGAATTCCCTGAATGACTTTATTTTTTAATTTAAATGGTTTTTTCAAAGGATGAATACTGAGCAGTGGTCTGTAACATTTCCTGGGGGACAGGAGGTCAGTCTACTGTAAGTACCTGATGCCACAGTTTATAATTCCTTCAGAAGCACTGGAAGTCAGTCTGTATGTCAGGCTCGGCACACTTCACCGACATAACCCTGGAACAAGTAAAAGGAGCGGGGGTTCTTCTTTAACCCTTTTGAAATGGTTGGAAAAGATTCTGACACACAGCACGTTCCTGCAGATGTGGCACAACTAACAAGACAAACACAGAAGATATAGACAAAGTGGAAACTTTGCCCCAGGGTGGAAAAATATATCACCAGGGAGCACAGGTTTAAAGTGCGAGGGGCAGGGTTTAAAGGAGATCTACGAGGCAAGTTTTTGTTACACAGAGGGTGGGTGGGTGCCTGGAACTCAATACCGCAGGAGGTGGTGGAAGCGGATACGATAGTGAGTTTTAAGGGGCATCTGGATAAATACAGGAATGGGATGGGAATAGAGGGATGTGGTCCCCGGAGGGGTAAGGGGGTTTTAGTTCAGTCGGGGGCAGCATGGTCGGTGCAGGCTTGGAGGGCCGAAGGGCCTGTTCCTGTGCTGTAATTTTCTTTGTTCTTTTATAGGAGCAGGAGGAGGCCATTCGGCCCATCGAGCCTGCTCCTCCTTTCATTCACACAGTGAGCACGTGTGCTTTCTCCCCATAACCTTTGATCTGCTTTGCCCCAAGTGCTATACCCAGCCACCTCTTGAATACATTCAATACATACATTGGCATCAACTACTTCCTGTGGTAATGAATTCCACAGACACACCACTCTTTGGGTGAAGAAATGTCTCCTCAACTCCGTCCTGAATGGTCTATCCTCAGGCTGTGACCCCCCCCCACCCCGGTTCTGGACTCCCCCACCATCGGGAAAGTCATCCCTGCATCTACCCTGCCTAGAATTTTGTAAGCCTCTAGGATTGAGGGAGAAATCCCTCAATCCTGAGGATTTCTCGGAATCCTTCCCCGTGTTATCCTCAGGGCGAGCTTGCTTTGCTGAATTTGCAGCAATTCAGATTCCCTTTGGGATGAATCCCTGTGGAACGCACTGAAAAAATATGGGTTTTGCTCATTTTCTCCTCGAGTCAATATTTTATTTTAATCGTCATTCAATACAAGGTTTACAACCTTCACTTCACCGCCTCTTCCTCCTCAGTCCAAGAGCGTTGAAAGACACTGAAGTTACTCTGAGGTGAGGATAACTGTAAAATGATTTGGCTGCTTTCCACACTCCTGCTTTTAAGTTTCCTCAAATCACCGCCTCCCTTTGGGTTAATGAGTTCTGTGCCTCTCAAATCACTCAAGTCACAGATCCCAGAAAAGAAACATCCACCGCCCTCTCTCTTCCCCCAACCCAAAAAGATCCCCACCATCTACTTGGAATATGGAGCCCGTAATGTACGGGGAAATCATTCCGGGTCCTACCATCATTTTACTATCTACTAGTCACAAGTTAGGCTTATATTAACTCTGCAATGAAATTACTGTGAAATTCTCCTAGTCGCCACACTCTGTTCGGGTCAATGCACCTCTAACCGGCACACCTTTCAGAATGTGGGAAGAAACTGGAGCGCCCGGAGGAATCCACTCAGACATGGGGAGAATGTGCAGACTCGGCACAGACAGTGACCCAAGCCGGGAATCGAACCCGGGTTGCTGGCACAGTGAGGCAGCAGTGCTAACCACTGTGCCGACTGTTCTCCTAACCCGGGGTGGGGGAGAACATTGGAAAAGTTTGCCGTTAAAATCGGAAAGTTGGGAAACTTCCGTTTTTTTCCTGCCTGATTCCTATTTAAAGGGACATGCTGCTTTGTGTTTTAGTCACACAGCTTGTTTCTGGCAATGATTAAAAACCGAATGGACCCCTTTAATATGCCGGGGAGACACAAATAGAGACATTTTTGCACCAAGGTTGGGTTTGATTTTGTTTGTCCTCTTGAGTCAGTATGTTCGAGTGATGTGGCCTTTGATGTCCTGGTGGTTTGAAAGATGCAGGACAATGGGGTAACGTTTCCTCTGGAAACCGGTGTCACAGAGTAATCACAAACTCATTCGAAAGGAATATATTTATGTTTTTGCCGCAGACAAGGAAAGTTTCCCTCAGACTTGTGCGGAATATCATTTGGATGGAAGTGTGAATGATATATGTGCAGCAGGTGGTCAGGAAGGCGAATGGGATGCTGGCCTTCATAGCGAGGGGGATTGAATATAAAAGTAGGGAGGTCTTGCTGCAGCTGTATAGGGCATTGGTGAGGCCGCAGCTGGAGTACTGTGCGCAGTTTTGGGCGCCGCACCTGCGCAAGGATATTTTGGCCCTGGAGGGAGTGGAGAGGAGGTTTACTAGGCTGATGCCGGAGTTGAGGGGGTTGAGCTATGAGGAGAGGCTGAATGAACTAGGCTTGTACTCGTTAGAGTTTAGAAGAATGAGGGGAGATCTCATTGAGACGTATAAGATGATGAATGGGATGGATAAGATAGAGGTGGAGAGACTCTTCCCGCTCAAAAAAGACAGTAGGACTAGGGGGCACAGCCTCAAGATAAAGGGGAGGTGGTTTAGAACAGAGTTGAGGAGGAACTTCTTCACTCAAAGGGTGGTGAATCTCTGGAATTCTCTGCCCGTTGAAGTGGTGGAGGCTGCCTCGCTAAATATTTTTAAGAAGCGGGTTGATGGGTTTTTGATAAGAGAAGGGATTAAGGGTTATGGGGAGAGGGCGGGAATGTGGAACTGAGACACGACAGATCAGCCATGATCTTATTGAATGGCGGGGCAGGCTCGAAGGGCCAGATGGCCTACTCCTGCTCCTATTTCTTATGTTCTTATGTTCTTATAACCTTGTGACTCTCGCACATTCTAAAAGGCAGTAGCCCTGATTGTGACTTTGGGGAGGGGATTTCAGAGAGGCTGGAGCTTGTCTGAACTTGCAGGGCAACACACTGCCACTCCAGTGCATCCCCTCATTGAGTGGGAGGACATGTATTTGCACTGCCGTCTCCCACATGGTAGGATCGTATCATCAGGATATCGCTATGGTGAGGGACTCAAACACTGGGGCAGAATTCACTGGAGCAGAGAAGGGAGATCTAATCAGGAGCGTTTAAAATTAGTTCAGGGTTTGGAAATGGGAAAGATTCTTTTCACTGGTCAGTGAATTGGAAACAAGAGGCCTTAAACCTGGCATTAGTACCAGAAGCTTACAGAGGGAGGTTCAAAGTGATTTATTTTTCAAGCAAAGAGTTATTAGGATGTGGAACAAGTGGCTATTGGAGCCAATTCAATCACAATATTTAAATAAGAGTTAAAGACTTGAAGGAAAATGTTGAAGGCCCAGGGAAACTGGGACTAGCGGAGAAGTGGAACTCCCTGTGCCAGAGTCAGTTTGGGCTCGCATATCTTCACCCTCTGCTCAAATTTCTTGTTGAGATGTCAATTTTGATCACAGTTCCCAGGAAGATGCAAGTTCCATGAACGAAAGGCACACGTTTATAGATCAGAACTTTCTGAAGTTCCTGTGTTGCCAATGAAGAACTTTTCAAAGCATGTTCACCGTTACAGTGCAAGGAAGTGCAGCAGCCAATTAGTGCAGAGCAAGCTCTCCAGATGCAGCAGTGAGAATTCGATGTCGCGCACTCACCACTGCACCATCGTAAAACAGGAAGAGTGAAGGAAGGAAGGCAGTGCCTCGGGTGTTAACCTTGTCACTGTGATGGTGTCACTCACACACACTGCCACACACTCCACACACGCTCACTCACAAACTCAAACACACACACACACTCACACACAGTCTCACACACACACGCTCGCTTACAAACACACACACTCACCCACTCACACACAGACGCTCACACTCACACACACTCACCCACTCACACACACACTCACCCACTCACACACACACGCTCACACTCACACACACACAGTCTCACACACTCACACACACACACTCACACACACACACTCACACACAAACACACACTCACCCACTCACACACACACACTCACATACACACACTCACACACACTCACACAGTCTCACACACTCACACACACACAGTCACTCACACAAACACACACACTCACACACACACACTTACACATGCTCACACTCACACACACACACTCACACATGCTCACACTCACACACACACATTCACACTCACACACACACACTCACATGCACACATAGTCTCACACACTCACACACAATCACACACACTCACACACAGTCTCACACACACACAAACTCACACACATTCACACTTACACACACACACAAGCACACATAGTCTCACACACTCACACTCACACACACACACAATCTCACACACTCATACACACACTGACATGCACTTTGACACACACACTCATACACACTCGTGCACACACACTTTCACACACACATACACACACACTCACTCACACACAGTCTCACACACAACATGTGATTAAAAGGGACTGCCGTCAATCACATCATTATATTCGAAGTTTGCACCAACTGAGAAGTTGCTTCAAATGAACTGAAAAGTGTTGGAATGTTTCAATCCTACCCCCACCTGATTAGTGCAATGAAACCATTTACATTTGGATATCAAACATGCTTCCTATCCAACACTACATTTAGTGACAGAGGAAATCATTTCTGATAGGCTTAAACCACCAATATCAATCCCATAGAATCCTATCATGCACCAATCACAATCTCACCCAAGCCCTATCCCCATAACCCCAGGCATTTACCCTGCTAATCCCCCCTGACACTACGGGGCAATTTAGCATGGCCAATCCACCTAACCCGCACATATTTGGACTCAGTTCAATGGCTCTCAGTTCTGTATTCACCGCACACTTAGAGAAAACATCTCACTTCTCGGCCTTTTGGCTACAGTCAAGCCCGGGATGGGGTGCGATGCCTCAGCCTGTCAGCTCGGATCTTGTTTTGGGAACCACGGATTGGGTTTTGGTTTTTGGAGCGAGCGCAGAATGGATTTGGGTTTGCCGGGTCCACCCTGAGCCCTGGCTTTGGAACTTTTCCTTAATTTATTTGCAGGACATGGATGTGGATGGCTGGCTGCCATTTATTGCCCACCCCCTGGCTGCAGAGCAGAGAGGGCTAATGGGAGATCTAATCACCTAGCAATTAGAATTAGTTCAGGGTTTAAAAGCATCTCATTTTGAAAGCAATTGAGAGTCAACTGCATCGCTGTGGCTCTGGAGTCACATGTAGGCCAGTCTGGGTAAGGATGGCAGATTTCCTTCCCGAAAGGACATAGGTGAACTTGAAGGATGGGGTAATAACATTTCAAAAACAGGGTCTGACTGTGTGCAGCTGAGTTCAAAGTATCTTTTGCTTTCTTGGCAGTGCCCGGCGTGTGATCCGATTGCTGCGAACAGTTTGCCTCTCACTTTCCCTGGCTCATGTAGAATGAAGTAAACCACAAACTCAGCTCGTTTGGGAACTCCGCACTGAGCAGGTAACAGCGACCTGGTTATTGTTACTTCTCCCGGTGTGACATTCCGTTACGTGGCCGGGACACTGAATGCGTGCGAGAGGTTGCAATTTTAATTCTAGATCGAAAGAAACGGAGGGATATTTCGAAGGAGCTACTTAAACAGGCCAGTCTCAAATAATCCTAACCAACCAACCAGTGATTAGGGCTGTTTCGGCTGCTCTCAGATCAGGACTAATCGTAAATTAGTGGTTTCAGTAAAACAAACATTTGAGAAGACTTTGGAGACCGTCAAAAGGCATCGCAGCCCCTTTTATTGGATCTTCTTACCAAGACAGGAACAACAAGGTGTTCATAGCGAGGGGGATTGAATATAAAAGTAGGGAGGTCTTGCTGCAGCTGTATAGGGCATTGGTGAGGCCGCAGCTGGAGTACTGTGTGCAGTTTTGGACGCCGCACCTGCGCAAAGATATTTTGGCCTTGGAGGGAGTGCAGAGGAAGTTTACTAGGCTGATACCGGAGTTGAGGGGGTTGAGCTATGAGGAGAGGCTGAATGAACTAGGCTTGTACTCGTTGGAGTTTAGAAGAATGAGGGGAGATCTCATTGAGACGTATAAGATGATGAATGGGATGGATAGGATAGAGGTGGAGAGACTCTTCCCGCTCAAAAAAGACAGTAGGACTAGGGAGCACAGCCTCAAGATAAAGGGGGGGCGTTTTAGAACGGAGTTGAGGAGAACTTCTTCACTCAAAGGGTGGTGAATCTCTGGAATTCTCTACCCGTTGAAGTGGTGGAGGCTGCCTCGCTAAATATTTTCAAGAAGCGGGTTGATGGGTTTTTGATAAGAGAGGGATTAAGGGTTATGGGGAGAGGGCGGGAATGTGGAACTGAGTCACGACAGATCAGCCATGATCTTATTGAATGGCGGGGCAGGCTCGAAGGGCCAGATGGCCTACTCCTGCTCCTATTTCTTATGTTCTTATGTTCTTAAGAGGGAAAGGACACCCAAACATTCATTAGTAAGTAACTGATGCAGTATCTGAGAAAGCTATCTTGTTGTTGGGAGGCCACTGAAGCAGAGGTAAGGACAACTACCATCTATCTCACTCCTGGGCACATTCAGTCAGGGAAGTGACCAAACCAGATTGCAGAAGAGCTGACCATTAGCGTCCCTTGTTGGGAGCTCCTATGCTGGACAATATCAGGGCAAGTGGGCCAAAGAATCTAAGAACATAAGAACTAGGAGCCGGAGTAAGCCATCTGGCCCCTCGAGCCTGCCCCGCCATTCAATAAGATCATGGCTGATTGTGGACTCAGCTCCACTTACCCACCTATTCACCATAACCCTTAATTCCTTTACTGATCAAAATTTATCTATCCTTGTCTGGAAAACATTCAATAAGTAGCTTCACTGGGCAAGGAGTTCCACAAATTCACAACCCTGTGTGTGAAGAAGTTTCTCCTCAACTCAGTCCCAAAATCTGCTTCATCTTATTTTAAGGCTATGCCCCCTAGTTCTAATTTCATTTGCCAGTGGAAACAATTTCCCTGCTTCTATCTTATCTATTCCCTTCATAATCTTATATGTTTCTATAAGATCTCCCCTCATTCTTCTGAATTCCAATGAATGTAAGCCCCAGTCTACTCAATCTCCCCTTATAAGCCAACCCTCTCAACTCCGGAATCAACCTAGTGAAAGAGAGGCAATTAGAGATAGGGTTCCAGCAGGCTAAAGGTTCTTCCCACTTTTTCTCCCCGTTTGCGTCACCGCAGCCAGGGATCTACACACCGACCATGTGTAGTTAGCACAGAGCAAGAGGGAAGAAAAACTTCCATTTATATCGACCCCCTCACATCCCACAGTTACAACCAGTGAAGTATTTCTGACCAATGCATTGCAGCAACTGGGGCAAGCTGTGGGAATGCTGTCGGAATGAGGAATAACTCTGGAAAATGAGGAAGGAAAGGCTTTATTTGGGATAAGATTAAAGCAAAATATTGCGGATACTGGACAAAAACAGAAAATACTGGAAAATCGCTGTGTGGGGAGAGAATAGAGCCAATGTTTTGAGTCAGATTAACATAGGGTCATCCAGACTCAAAATGTTGGCTCTATTCTCTCCCCACAGATGCTGTCAGACCTGTTGAGATTTTCCAGCGTTTTCTGTTGTTGTTTCACTCGGGTTACCGTCGATCGCTGTGTGCCAACAGCCGCTTTCAGAGACATCAGTGAATCAGTCAGTCCATTGCAATACTGTCCTCAAAATAAGCAGCCCTGCAATCATCTTAATGGTGAAATAAATCATCCTAATTCGTGCAAGAAGTATGTGACAGTGTCTATTTTCTTGGTCAGATGAGTGTGTGATGATAGTTGCAACCTATTGCTATATCTAAAGCCAATCCACATCACACTACTCAGAATTCCTCTGATCTAGGTTCCTCTGCCCGACACGGAGTGCAGGTTTTTAGCATTCATCCATTCACTCTCGGACACAGCGTTTTTGGTGAAATTCGGGCGGGTGTGGAGGCCACATCCCTCACCTCCGTGCAATAAGATCACTGAAAATGAACCAACTTAGACCCAAAGCAGTGCTTCAGTACACAGCCTGAGTAAAGGTCTCACTATCAGTCTAGTGGGATTTTGATTTGATTTGATTTATTATTGTCACATGTACAGCAAAAGGTATTGTTTCTTGCGTGCTACAAAGACACAGCATACTGTTTCATAGAGAAGGAAAGGAGAGGTGCGGAATATAGTGTTACTGTCATAGCTAGGGTATACCTGAAGAAGGGGCGGCACTCCGAAAACTTGTGCTATCAAATAAACCTGTTGGACTTTAACCTGGTGTTGTGAGAATACTTACTAGGGTGTAGAGAAAGGTCAACTTAATGCAAGGTAGGTCCATTCAAAAGTCTGACAGCAGCAGGGAAGAAGCTGTTCTTAAGTCGGTTGGTACATGTCCTCAGGTTTTTGTATCTTTTTCCCAACGGAAGAAAGAGAGAATGTCCGGGGTGCGTGAGGTCCTTAATTGTGCTGGCTGTCTTTCCGAGGTGGCAGGAAGTGTAGACAGGTCAATGGATGCCCTATGGCTGCGTTGGGTTAACTCCAGGCAAACTGATTCCTAGGAGGCTGGTGTATCTGATTACCCTTGGAGAGTTGAGTTGGTTTCAGACCTTCAGTGTCAAACTTGTCAGGTGGGATTTTACAGCCTCACTCGTCCCGAAGTTGGAAAATCCCACCCAAGGTCAACGGACCTTTCCATAGTCCGGCACCCGCCCCCTCCGATTCCTGTGGCCAGAGAGACGGTAGAATTGTGGCCATCATCTCAACTCCCCAAGCACTGAGTGACTCTGCCCTCTGCTCCCCAGGAGGTTTTGCCCCCATTGTGTCTGTGTGCCGATGTTGTGTATTTATAAACAGAAACGTCTATTTTTTAACCAATAACTGTTGGAAATTCTTAGAAATTGAAGAGGCGAAGGCCTAGTGGTGTTACTGCCAGACTATTAATCCAGAAACTCGGCTACTGTACTGGGGACCTGGGTTCGAATCCCGCCACGGCAGGTAGCGGAATTTAATTCAATAAAAAGGATCTGGAATTAAGACCATGAAATCATTGCCGATTGTTAGAAAAATTCATCTGATTCACTAATGTCCTTTTGGGAAGGAAATCTGCCATCCTTACCCAGCCTGGCTTACATGTGACTCCAGAGCCACAGCGATGTGGTTGACTCTCACTGCCCCCCGAAATGGCCTAGAAAACCACTTAGTTTCAAAGGCAGCCACAGTTTGGCAACAAATGCCAACCAGTGACAGCCAAGTCCCACGCACGAATAATAAGGAATCGACACGCGGGAAACAACAACCGAAGGCCGATTGCATTTATGTAGCACCTTTCGTAGCCCCCAGAAGTTTCAAAGCGCTTTACAGCAATGAAGTACTTTTGATGTAAGAAACGCGGAGGCCAAATCTGTGCACAGCAAGATCCCACTTGCTGCAGTTGGAAAATAACCTCGTTATTTTTTGTGTGATGTTGACAGAGGAATAAATATTGACCAAGACACTTGGGGGGGGGAATGGCGGGTTGGGGGTGGGTGGGGGGGGGGGGGGGGTGGTGTGGGGAGACCCCTCACTCTCCACAGGCGGGGCTGGCAGACTGGAGTCAAAACTCCCGTGCGGTTTGCAAAGCACCGTTCACTCTGGTGTGGCCGATTTTCATTGGCTCTCATTAGTGACGTACCCGGATTGAGACCCACATTGGGTAAGAGCATAATTTTAATACATTTTCATCTAATTAACCCCTCCCCTCGCCACGTTACATCCACCCCCCCCCCCCCCCCACTGAATATTTACCCCCCACTGACATGCTGTCACGTCGATAAGGTTCTCATTGGGATTTGAAACCTGTCATGGGCAGCCCACCAGAGGTGTACACGAATGATGATTCCTGCAATGCCCGCACCTGAGCGAGGGCTCGGAAAACAGGCCAAGGAAAAAACCAACCTAAAATCTGAACTCAATGGCTGCTTTACCTGGGCTCAGGGGTGAGCGGTGCAGAGACCCGGGCGTCTGAGTGAGTTCTGAGTGTCTCTGGCTCCAACAAGTTCTCTCCATTCAGCCGTTTGTAAAGGTCCTGCCCTGATTCAGTCACATCAGTGCACGGATACACAGCGGAGTGCTGCTGGCTCTCAAGTGCTGGAATTGTGAACCCTGTCACTGCGCTGGTTTTCAGGAGATGGCTCCATTCAGTTGTACTGAGAAGCTCACAGCTTTGAGAAAGGTTAATGCAGATCGAAAGCAATAGAACCAGAGTCATAAAATGTCCAAATGTTAGAATAAAACTGTGACCATGTACAGGGGCAACACTGCAGCCCCACAACGCCAGGGACCCCGAGGACAAAGGCCTTGCTAATGTCCATCTAAGACAATGTCTTTGATTTGATTTATTATTGTCACATGTATTAACATACAGTGAAAAGTATTGTTTCTTGCGGGCTATACAGACAAAACATTTCATTCACAGAGAAGGAAAGGAGAGGGTGCAGAATGTAGTGTTACAGTCATAGCCAGGGTGCAGAGAAAGATCAACTTAATGCAGGGTAGGTCCATTCAGAATCTGACGGCAGCAGGGAAGAAGCTGTTCTTGAGTCGGTCGGTACGGGACCTCAGACTTTTGTAACTGCTATCCCGATTCTCTGTCATTGCAGTGTTGTCAAAGCTGTCCCTCATTGTGTTCCCGTCACTCCTGCCATTAGCTGGAGACGCTGGCATTGGATTGTGGTAGGCTCAGTAAGAAGTCTCACAATACCAGGTTCAAGTCCAACAGGTCTATTTGGAATCGCAAGCTTTCAGAGCGTTGCTCCTTTACTCAGCAGCGCTCCAAAAGCTCGTGATTCTAAATAAACCTGTCGGACTTTGGTGTCCTGAGACTTCTTGCTGCAAAATATGGCACAGGAGGATCCAATTTCTGTTGGTTGTCTGAAGTGGGGGTTGAGGGGGGGGGGGGGTGGGGTGAAAAGAGAGATGAGCTCTCCGGTACTGACAATGCTCACCTCCGTAAACACAAACTATACCAAAATATATTCCAAACAAAAATTCGATTGGATTGGAGTTGGCAGTTCCTTGGCTTCAGCTTCCTGATCAGTTTAGACGTATCACCCATCACATTATGAATCCGACACCAAAAAAAAAACGCAGCCAAAACTGGAAATGAGGATTGAACCGGGGTTCCGGTAGGTGCGTCTGGGCGCTACATCAATGTACAGGACTTTCAGCCAGTTACGTTTTTTGCAAAAGATGTAATTGGCTGTCTGCTGATCAGTGCAAATCTTTACCTGTGTCTTGGCAGCAGAAGAAAAGTGTTGAAATGAGATTATATAAAAGTGCATTCAGCTCTGCTTTACCCAGGATAAGTGCTGGAAAGGATCAATTTTCCAATTCTTGGTGTAAAACTTTGATGTGTAAAGGCTTAGCCAGCAGGAGATCACTTTTCCTCCTCATTATCCTGCAGCCTGCGAAGGTGAGATGGCTTCTAATTTATTATGGTTTATTTCCTGCTCCTTTTTGTTGCATCAACAATGTGACGAAGGTTATTAAAAATTAATGTTCTTAATTGGAGCAAGGACTGTTTGGCACATAGATCACTTTCTCAGATACAATTATATTTTGTTGATGCAACATCTCTGATATTAGGTACCTCCGGCTAAACTGGAGAAATGGAACTTCCAGAGATGACAGAAATCATTTCTAATTTCACTGTCTGCTAGACTGTGCCCCGGAACATCGGCTGTGTTCAATACTTGGGGGTTCCCTCTGCCCCCTATAACTTCTCCTGTGCCATCGATACCTGTCCCTGTACTCCCAGAAATTCATCCGCAGTCTATAACTCTTCCTGTATTCCCTATATCTCCATCTATACTCCCTGTATCCACCCTCTACTCCCAGTATCTCCACCTGTAGTCCCTATATTTCCCCCTGCATTGTCCATACCTCCCCCTGTACTCCATCTATTTCCCCCTCCTGTGCCATCTATATCTCCCTCTGTACTCCCTGGATCTCCCCTTACTCCCTGTATCTCCCCCTGCACTGTGTAACATTAGTATGCGGGCCTAGTGTGTAATATTAGTACGTAGGCCTCAGGCCTAGTCAGTGATATTATTACACAGGCCTCAGGCCTAGTGTGTAATATTAGTACTCAGGCCTCAGGCCTAGTTGTGATATTATTGCATAGGCCTCAGGCCCAGTGTGTGATATTAGTATGCAGGCCTTCGGCCTAGTGTGTGATAATATTATGCAGGCCTCGGGCCTAGTGTGTGATATTATTATGCAGGCCTCGGGCCTAGTGTGTGATATTATGATGCAAGCCTTGAGCCTCGTGTGTGATATTAGTACTCAGGCCTAGCTTGCATCTTTAAACCTGTCAATATTTAGCCCTGGGCAGTTGTTCTTGCTCCGTGTATTACCTTTTTGACAATCAGACTCATGGAGAGGACACGTCCACTTCAGAAATTCCAAGATGGAGGCAATTTTGGTGTACAGGAAATTGATTTTCCAAATTGGAGCAGTTCCTGACAGTGAAAACTTAACGTTAAAGTTTCCTCGTGGAGAACTGTAGCAGAAAAACCGCAGCCCCAAAGCAGACAGTGACTGGTTTACACGCTGGAACCATTCCTCAGAAAGGCAGCCTCCCAATTTGAAATGTGTTGGAGGTTGTCTTGATGCCGTAGGAACAGCAGCTTAGAGGACTGAAGGGGGCTCAGCCATTCCCTCTCCCTGCATTCAAGAGACATGTACCAAGTATGTGTCATGTGAGAGCGATTGTTGGAAGAAAATGATGCAATTAAAATCTCCTCCTAAACAATTATCGCAGGACTTTTTAGTTCATTAAAAGCAAAGTTCATGGTGGCTGGATTCTGGTCACTGATGGTTTGTTTTATTTTAATGTTTATGTCTCATGACTCGGTGAGGCTCTGTCGTGGCCCAGTACACAGTCAGGTACACCCTCAGGTATACGCTCAGGTACATGCTCACGTACATCCTCAGGTGTATATTTAGGTACGCTTTTAGGTACATGGTCAGTTGCTTAGTCAGGTACACCCTCAGGAACACGCTTAAGTACATTGTCAGTTACTTGGTCAGGTACGCCTTCAGGTACATTGATAGGTACACCCTCAGGTACACAGTCAGGTACACCTTCAGGTACATTGATAGATACACCCTCAGGTACACAGTCAGGTACGCCTTCAGGTACATTGATAGATACACCCTCAGGTACACAGTCAGGTACGCCTTCAGGTACATTGATAGATACACCCTCAGGTACACAGTCAGGTACGCCTTCAGGTACATTAATAGATACACCCTCAGGTACACAGTCAGGTACACCTTCAGGGACATTGTCAGATACACCCTCAGGTACACAGTCAGGTACACCTTCAGGTACATTGATAGATACACCCTCAGGTACACAGTCAGGTACGCCTTCAGGTACATTGATAGATACACCCTCAGGTACACAGTCAGGTACACCTTCAGGGACATTGTCAGATACACCCTCAGGTACACAGTCAGGTACACCTTCAGGTACATTGATAGATACACCCTCAGGTACACAGTCAGGTACGCCTTCAGGTACATTGATAGATACACCCTCAGGTACACAGTCAGGTACGCCTTCAGGTACATTGATAGATACACCCTCAGGTACACAGTCAGGTACACCTTCAGGGACATTGTCAGATACACCCTCAGGTACACAGTCAGGTACACCTTCAGGTACATTGATAGATACACCCTCAGGTACACAGTCAGGTACGCCTTCAGGTACATTGTCAGATACACCCTCAGGTACACAGTCAGGTACACCTTCAGGGACATTGTCAGATACACCCTCAGATACACAGTCAGGTACACCTTCAGGGACATTGTCAGATACACCCTCAGGTACACAGTCAGGTACACCCTTCAGGTACATACTCAAGTATGCCCTCAGGTACACCTTCAAGTGCACGGTCGGGTACACAGTCAAGTACATGGTCAGTTACTTAGTCAGGTATATGATCAGGTACACCCCCAAGTACACAGTCAGATACGCAGTCAGGTCAGTACAGAACCAACTCAGTTCAAACCATGCAGTATTTTAATTCTCTGTGAAATCTCACCATTTCTCCCTTCTTTAAGATTCTCCTTAAAACCGACCTGACCTTCCTGTCCCATTAGGAATGGCCCATTTGGCCCTCTGAGCTTGTCTGTTGAACAATTCAGACTGATTTGATCCAAAGCGTCGCACCTAAAACTCTGTAAACTTGCGTGCTGCGCTGCGGTTTCCCGTCAAATCCTCGGCCGAGCAGGTGCCCGCGGAGCGGCGCCTGGGACGCTAAGGAAATGGAAGTTGTTGTTAAACGGGTGGTCAATTCGCCGGGGACGTTTGGGGAACGATGGGAAAGGTTGCGCAGAACCCCGGCGGCCATCCAGCAGGCAGACTGTGTGTGAAGGTGAATGAGGTGACGCTCGGGACAGAGACCCCTTTAAACGTCTTGGTTCATTTCTTTACTGAGAAGGCAGGACCGGTTTTCCAGCCGTGTTTGTCTCCGGATTAATTTTCACTGACACTCGAGCAAAGTCTTTACACGGGCTGAGAAAAGGGGCAGACTGTTTATCAGCCGTAATCTCATTAAAGGTTGGAAGCCGGTCGGTTAGGGCCCAGTTGTCAAATTTGAGCCGGGAACACCGACAGAGTAGCTGCCGTCTCTCACACTGATAGCCCCCGGGGGAACTGTTAACCCCCAAAGCTCCCTCGTCTTAGCCAGCTGCCTCCCGTGAAGCGACATCAAAATGCACGGGGAAAACTCAAGACCGTTTTTTTGACGTTAATCTCAGCTGATAGTTTCCGAGGTATTTCATTTCAAAATGATGTACTCATTTAATCAACGGTGGGCTCCCACTCCAGACCGGGGAGAGGGGCCACCCCGGTTCAAACCCCAGTGCCATTTATTTTGCAGCTAAGAGAAGGGAAAGGAGGCGCTTTTGGCGGCACGGTGGGGGTCAGCACTGCTGCCTCACAGCTCCAGGGACCTGGGTTCGATTCCCGGCTCGGGGTCACTGCCTGCACGGGCTCTGCACATTCTCCCCGTGTCTGCGTGGGTTTCCCCCCCCCCCCCGGGCGCTCCGGTTTCCTCCCACAGTCCGAAGATGTGCGGGTTAGGTGGATTGGCCATGCGGAAAAGTTGCCCCCTTAGTGTCCCGAGATGCGTAGGTCAGTGGGTAAATGTGTAGGGTTATGGGGGTAGGGCCTGAGTGGGATTGTGGTCGGTGCACTTGACGGATTCTATGATCTCGCCAGTAACACTCTAGGTGCTGCATCAGCGAGACGTGGGAGAGTTTCAGACACACTCTCTGGGCAAGTTAAATAAAAAAATTAAGAGATTTAGTAGAAGAAAAGTGGCCAAGTTGCAATCCTGGGGAGGGGGCAAAGCCTAATCTTGCCAGTGAAGCCAGCTGCTGAACACTAGGGGCGCTATTGCACAGGCCCCTCAACCTCCCAACACACTGCGTACACACAATACACAGGACATTGGGACCACCACCTGCCCAGACAGTGTCTCCCACTCCTATCCACTTGATAAAGAACCTCTCTATCTCTTAAAGGCACTCAATGACATGGCCTCCACAGTATTCTGTGGTAATGAGTTCCACTGATTCACCACCCTCTGGCTGAAGAAATTTCTCCTCATCTCGGCCTGTAATTGGCGCCACTTCATCCTGAGACTCTGCCCTCTGGCCCTACCCTGAGTGAAACTAATGAAAGGCAACATGAGGTGAGCTCTGCAGAGGACGGGCTCTGCCAGGTCGCAGCTCGTGTCCTACTCACCCAGACAGAGCTGCCAACGTGAACTTGGAAATACCCTTTCCAGCCACTCACCCAGCAGAGGCTGACAGAGGCTTGGGGCTGTTGATTGGACGTTCCTTCGCCCCCCCCCCCCCCCGCGGGAACTGCAGGTTAACCTTTAGAATCAGAACAACTCACGGCAACAGGAAGAGGCCATTCGGTCCAACGTGCCTGTGCTAGTTTCTCGAAGATCAGTCTCGCTTCGCTGCTGTGGGTTCCTGAACCTCAAATAACGGGTGGGATTTTCCGCTCACTCCAAGGCCACAAAATCCCACCTGAGGTCAGTGAACGTTTACATGGTATGCCCTCCCCCACCTGCCCGTTACAATTCCTGTGGCAGGCCGGATGGGAAAAATCCCCCCAAACTTGTCCAACACTCACTCAGAATTAGTTACGGAATATGCTTCCACTAGATTCCAGATTCTGAAAAAATCCCTCCCCCTTTCCACACTTGCGATGCCGAATGTTTGACCTCTGTTTATTGACCCACTTGCCAGCAGGAATAGTTTCTCTCTCTCCCATCTGGCAAAACCTCCATGAGGTCATCTCTTTGTCTTTTTTGCTGTGAGGAAAATAATCTGAACTTTTCCAACCTCTCCTCGTAACTCATTCCAGTCTTCTGTCAGTCACTTGGAAGCTTTTGCCACTGAAAGAGAGGGAGAGTCAGGTTAACGTTCGCAAAAACATTTCCAAACCAGTGAACCAAAGAGCCTAAAGGCTTGGCCTGGGAGGCAAGTTGGTCTGTAGGAGCAGGGAGAAGAAGGTCAGTGAACAGGGGTCCCTGCTCCTGCTCAGGGTCCCAACTGTATGTGTAATCATAGATCACTGAATCCTTACAGTGTAGAAGGGCGGCACGGTAGCACAGTGGGTTAGCACTGCTGCTTCACAGCTCCAGGGTCCTGGGTTCGATTCCCGGCTCGGGTCACTGCCTGCGTGGAGTTTGCACATTCTCCTCGTGTCTGCGTGGGTTTTCTCCGGGTGCTCCAGTTTCCTCCCACAGTCCCAAAGATGTGCGGGTTAGGTTCATTGGCTATGCTAAAATTGCCCCTTAGTGTCCTGGGATGTGTAGGTTAAAGGGATTAGCAGGTAAAATGTGTAGGGATATGGGGATAGGGTCTGGGTGGGATTGTGTTAGGTGCAGACTTGATGGGCCGAAGGGCCTGTTTCTGCACTGTAGGCTTCTAGAAGGAGGCCATTTGGCCCATCGGGTCTGCATCAGCCACAATCCCACCTACTAATGCAATCCCTGTGGGTGGCACGGTGACACAGTGGTTAGCACTGCTGCCTCACAGGGCCAGGCACCCAGGTTCGATTCTCGGCTCGGGTCACTGTCTGTGCAGAGTTTGCACATTCTCCCCGTGTCTGCGTGGGTTTCCTCTGAGTGCAACGGTTTCCTCCCACAAAGATGTGCAGGTTAGGTGGATTGGCCATGCTAAATTGTGCCTTAGTGTAAGGAGGAATAGGTTGGGTAAATGTATGGGTTATGGGGATATGGGCCGGGGTGAGGCTGTGGTCGGTGCAGACTCAATGGGCTGAATGGCCTCCTTCTGCACTGTAGGATTCTATATTTACCCCACCAATCCCGTTGACACTGAGGTTAATTTAGCATGGCCAATTAACCTAATCCGCACATTTTTGGACTGTGGGACGAAACCAGAGCACCCTGAGGAAACCCAAGCAGTCATTGGACGGAATTGGGATTTGATGCCTCCCAAGGTTGGATAGGCCTTGGCCACTCTGTGATCTAGATCAGTGCAGGAAGAGCAATTGCTTGGGTGTAGATGTGAAGCGAGGGGTGTCTTGTGCCATGAAGGTGGGGGGGGAGGTGGGATAGCTCGGGAAAAAAGCCTATTGGTAATGCGGGAAGGGTTGTCAAGAGAGGGAGCATCAGCAGCAACAACACAACTAGTAAATGCCACAAACATTCGTAAGCCCCTCGCGTCTCTGCATCAGCAGAGTGGAGACTGGACAATGCACTGGTGACTGTTCACCATTAAGCACCCAAATCTTCCTGCCCGTTGTCCCTGGGTGCCCCCTTTGTCCAGTTTAGTCTGGGACCTGGTTCTCTCCCAATCCCCCAGCAGTGTGTATCCCCCCCAGTACCTGACTAGTTTCAGGAACTGGTCAAGTGGGGACCTGGGGAAAGGTATCGCTATGTTGATTAAAAAAAAACTGGGCTCGCAGTTTGCGGAATGTGCAACCCCTTTTATCACAGAATCCCCACAGTGCAGAAGGAGGCCATTCAGCCCATCAAATCTGCACCAACTACAATCCCACGCAGACCCTATTCCTGTAACTGCGTGCATTTACCCTAGCTAGTCCCCTTGACACTAAGGGGCAATTTAGCGCAGCCAATCCATGTAATCCTCACATCTTCAGACGGTGGGAGGAAACTAGAGCACCCAGAGGAAACCCACGCAGACATGGGGAGAATGTGTGGACTCCACAGAGACAGTGACACAAGCTGGGAATCGAACCCGGGTCCCTGCTGTCAGGCAGCAGTGCTAACCACTGTGTCACCAGTAAAGATTCTGCAGAAACCATCCACACTGGAGCCAGTCACTCTGAATAAAGGAGTTCCCCTCGTTATTAACACATAGGTGACTCCATCCCACTCCTGGTCACTTTCACAGCCCAGATTCAGTGATAGGAATTCTCTGTCCTTCAGTCTGGTTGAGAAATCTGAAGTCCTGTTTTATTTTTAACCTGATCCTTTCCAGTGCCTCTCTGTTGTTAAAGTCACACATCCAGTCAGTCCAAGATATGTGCAGCTATTTAAACTTGTACCGGTGGTTCTAGTGATAGGCTGGTAAAGGCTGAGTGTTTCAATACACTAAACTCACTGATTTGAGGGGAGTGATCTGTCTCAGGGTGACTGAATCAGACTCAGCTACTGGGGAACAGTTTTAGCAGCAATGCTGTATCCCCTCAGCTGTGCACTCAAATCGCAGACCAGATTACTTAATCTTTGAGTGGGACCTGTAGCTGTAACTTCCTGACACACTTGGGCCAAGCTGACTCTTGTCTGAGTGTGAGGGACCCACACTCCCACAATAGGAGGCAGATTGTCCAAAGTTCCAGCCGATCCACGGCTTGATGGCACAGTGGTTAGCGCTGCTGCCTCAGAGCGCCAGGGACCCGGGTTCGAATCCCGGCTTGGGTCACTGTCTGCATGTTCTCCCCATGTCTGCGTGGGTTTCCTCCGGGTGCTCCGGTTTCCTCCCACACTCCAAAGATGTGCTGGTTAGGTGGATTGGCCATGCTAAATTGCCCCTTCATATTTCCAGGATGCGTAGGTTAGAGAGAGGTCAATATGCGGGGTTTACGGGGATAGGGCCTGGGTAGGATTGTTGTCAGTCTAACTGCCTCAGAGAGCGGTCTCTCAGCAATGGGTGCAAGGAGAGGAGAAAGAGGGAGGAAGGGAGGGAATGAGAGGTACCAGACTGAGAGAAAGGTCAGAAACCTATCCCAGACACAGCTCCCGGGAAATTCCTGTCCCTCACTCACACATAGAGGCATACATACAGGCACACACACACACATATATAGATATACACAAGTAGAGACACACACACGCACAAACTCACACAATAACATCCACACAGACGCACAAACATACATATATATACACACACACAGGCACACAGACATACATATATACACACACAGGCACACAGACATATGCAGAAAAGCACACACATATATACACACATACATATAGAGACATACATACAGACACATATACACACATACATATTCACACACACGACAGTAAAGTGGCAACATTTTGATAAATGACACACCAAAACAAGCGAAATAAAAGTGCAGAGCTTTTTTTTAAAAAAAAAAGTCACCCACAGCAATAAAACTTAAACAATAAAAATAACCAGTGACAGCTGAGCTTTCTACTGAACTCTGTTACTGAAGATTAAAAATGCTGGGTGGTTAAAAGCAGCGTGGATTTGCACCCTAACAAGCCAGGCGAAGTGTGCCCATTATTTCCCCTCAGTGCTGCAGCAATATTTTGGGTCCGTGCATCCCAAATTGCCTCTGACTGCGTGCATTGGTAATGAAACTTTATGCCCTTGTTTGAAGGGCATTCAGTCCGTTCCAGTTAAGTCCAGGCCATCTTCTCGTTACACAGAGTTCCTGCTCTCCCCCCCCCCCCACCACCACCACCACCAGCGCAGCCCCCCCCCCCACGCCCCTTATGAATAAATGAAGTCGCTAAAAAAAATTTTTTTTCCATATTTGTGTAAATTGCTTTAAAAGCATTTTATCATGTCATAAAAATGAAATTGATCTGTGCCGAGCGATTGGACAGCTGTGTGTTTTGTTAATGGCCACTTCGCTGCAGGCTTTCTTATTAAAAAATTTATAAATAATGCTAAAATTGCATAAATTATTAACCAAAGTAAGCAGGTTTAAAATTTACAACAAAGCAAAATTTTGATGACTTTGTCATGGCAACGGTGGAATGTCACCCATTTCCTGGAGATTGTACTTTTGAGTTTTATGATGTTTTTTTCCCATTGATTTGTTCCTTGGCACAGCTGCCGACCTCTGTTGAGGGACAAACGTAATCAGCACTGACGCAAATTAGATGGTTATTCGTTCTGAAAATTGACAGAAAAACAATAAAAAAGATGAAATGCTCCCAAATCAATAGATATAATGAAATTCAAATAATCCGAGAGATGAGGTCGCCATGGTAACTGATAATGTGGAAAAGAAAACAATTTAATAAAAGGGCAGACATGCTTTGAAAACAGATTGGGGAGTGGAGGGGGGGGGGGGTGCAGTTGTTTCAGTGAAGGATCGGTGTCTGTCCCAAGGACACAGGAATAATTAGAAAGGTTTCAGGACAGAAAGTGCAGATTCAGGTTTTAATACACAAAATTATTTCAGGGGCAGTGAATCAGAAAACCATTTATTGTGACCTTCCTGCGGGTCTGGGAATCAGGGCATGTTTAAGCCTGATAGCTCCTGAGGGTTGGAACAGAGGATGTGTGTGTATATATATATATATATAGTGATGTTTCCTCGTCTCAGGGCTGTTTGTGTGTGTGTATGGGGGGGGGGGTAGGGGTAGAGAGTTTGAGGAGATCAGGGGTGATGGGGTTTGGTAGGGGGAAGGGGGGGTGTTTGAGGAGAGCGGGGGGTGAGGGGGATTTAGTAGGGGGGAGTAATGGGGAAGGGGTGTGTGTGTGAAAGTGTGTGAGGAGAGGAGGGGTGAGGGAGATTTGTTAGGGGGGAGTAATGGGGAAGGGGTGTGTGTGTGAAAGTGTGTGAGGAGAGGAGGGGTGAGGGGGATTTGTTAGGGGGGAGTAGTGGGGAAGGGGTGTGTGTGTGAAAGTGTGTGAGGAGAGGAGGGATGAGGGGGATTTGTTAGGGGGGAGTAATGGGGAAGGGGTGTGTGTGTGAAAGTGTGTGAGGAGAGGAGGGGTGAGGGGGATTTGTTAGGGGGGGAGTAATGGGGAAGGGAAGTGTGTGTGTGAAAGTGTGTGAGGAGAGGAGGGGTGAGGGGGATTTGTTAGGGGGGAGTAGTGGAGAAGGGGTGTGTGTGTGAAAGTGTGTGAGGAGAGGAGGGGTGAGGGGGATTTGTTAGGGGGGAGTAATGGGGAAGGGAAGTGTGTGTGAGGAGAGGAGGGGTGAGGGGGATTTGTTAGGGGGGAGTAGTGGAGAAGGGGTGTGTGTGTGAAAGTGTGTGAGGAGAGGAGGGGTGAGGGGGATTTGTTAGGGGGGAGTAGTGGAGAAGGGGTGTGTGTGTGAAAGTGTGTGAGGAGAGGAGGGGTGAGGGGGATTTGTTCGGGGGGAGTAATGGGGAAGGGGTGTGTGTGTGAAAGTGTGTGAGGAGAGGAGGGGTGAGGGGAATTTATTAGGGGGGAGTAGTGGGGAAGGGGTGTGTGTGTGAAAGTGTGTGAGGAGAGGAGGGGTGAGGGGGATTTGTTAGGGGGGAGTAGTGGAGAAGGGGTGTGTGTGTGCACTGGGCATTATTTACAGAAGGTATTTCACCCACAAAGTTGGGATGGCGCTGCCTAGGGGAATGGGGACAAAAAGACTCCCACACTTCAAGGTGTTACAGAGAGAGAGAGAGAGAAAATGTTGCAGGAAAGTCTGTCTGTGACCGAAACCTCACCGATGGTAAAGGTACCAGTTCTTTGGAAACTGACGGCTGAAAAGCTTTGATAAAAAGCAATGGGCTGGGGGAAAAAACATGTATTTTGTTGCAGCCAGGAGTGTAATTAGTTGCACCAGTCTCCATCAGCAGAACTAACCAAACTTTCTGTTATCCCTCCCCACCCCTCCCACTCCCCTCCCCACCCCAGACACCTTGGTTTTTATGTTAAAAGTGTAACCTTTCTCAGAAGGACGTAATTAATATGCATGGATTTACATTTGTTGCAGGGTGTCAGCTGTTGTGTTTGTTGAACAGCTCACACACACTCCCCTGCATAAATATCCAGCAACCTGTCCCGTGCTAACAAACGCTCTTAAACATCCGACCAGGGGCCCTGAGAGACTCCAGCTCTCTCCCACTTTTCCCATTTTTTACCCCCTCCCCCCCCCCCCCCCCCGCGTTACTGGATCAAACAGAGGGGAGCGAGGGGGTAATTTCACTTTGAATCCCATTTCTTTCTGCACACGTGTTCAAGAGAAAAATTTGCCTGTTTTTTTCATGGGTTTAAAAGAAAGGAGGAACTTGCATTGATGTGGCGCCTTTCTCCAGAGTGCCAGCCAATAACATGGCAAGAGCAGTTGCTTGTGGTCGCAAAAGTGGCAACCAATCTGCGCACAGCAAGATCCCATGCACCACAGAAAGCATTCTTTCTGATTGTATCACGGCTTGGAATGGGCTCCTGCTCTACAAAAAACTGCAAAAGGTCGTGAACATAGCCCAATCCATCACACAAACCAGCCTCCCATCCATCTATGCTTCCCTCTGCAAAGCAGCCAGCATAATCAAGGACCCCACGCACCCCGGACATTCTCTCTTCCACCTTCTTCCCTTGGGAAAAAGATACAAAAGTCTGAGGTCCCGTACCAACCGACTCAAGAACAGCTTCTTCCCTGCTGCTGTCAGACTTTTGAATGGATTTGCCGCATATTAAGTTGATATTTCTCTTCCCCCCAGCTATGACTGTAACACCACATTCTGCACTCTCTCGTTTCCCACTCTATGAACGGTATGCTTTGTCTGTATAGCGCGCAAGAAACAATACGTTTCACTGTATGTTAATACGTGTGACAATAATACACCAAATCGAATCAAATCCCACAAACACTATTGGCCAGTGGGGGTGTTGGATGAGGGTTGAATGTTGGCCAGGATTTCTCTGGGAGAACTCCCCTGTCCTTCTGCAAGACATTCGTGGGGTGTTTTTTTGTAAATGGACCAAGCCAGGTGCACAGTGATTCAGTTTAAAATCTGTCCTGAAAGCGTGCATCGCTGGCAGTGCAGCACTCGCTCAGTAGGGCACTGAAGGTGCCAGCCTCGATTGTCTAATCCTGGGGTGGAACTGGAACCCCTGACCTCCCCAGACCCTCGTGTGTGAGAAACTGAGGTCAAGCTGAGATATTAGATATTTGAGAGTAATTTCCACCTCTTTGCGAATATGATATTGTGTTCACGTCACTTTCAGCATCAAGTCGCTATCTACGATTTGCCCCAGCTTTCAGTTTTAACCTGAGCTTTTCAAAGTGGAGTTTGGTTATTCCTTTTCCGATGCAGTTACTGCCGCAGCCACGTTTTCCGAAGCTTTTAATGGGAGCCTCAGCAAACAGTGTTCCAGGGAGAGTCCTGATGGGCTGAAGGACCCATTCTCCAAGCTGAGAACTTTACCACTTCTGCAATGTTTCCAAGCTGTTGGAAACGATACATAAAATGCCCTGTGAACACGTTGCTGAGGGCGAAACGCAGTGGGGCGCGATCTCACTGGCAGTTCCCGCTGCAGCAAGGTCGGAGAATTTGGCAGACAGCAGGGAAAATCTCGCCGGTGTGAACAGTGGTAAGATTCCAGCCAGTGAGTACAATCATTATAGAATCCCTGCAGTGCAGAAGGAGGCCATTCGGCCCATCGAGCTTGCACTAACAACAATCCCACCCAGGCCCTATCCCCTGCTAGTCCCCCTGACGCCATGGGGCAATTTAGCATGGCCAGTCAATCTAACTCACGCATCTTTGGACTTGTGGGAGGAAACTGGAGCACCTGAAGGAAACCCACGCAGACATGGGGAAAATGTGCAAACTATTCAGCGACACGAGGCTGGATTTGGCCCTGGAGGGAGTGCAGAGGAGGTTTACTAGGCTGATACCGGAGTTGAGGGGATTGAGCTATGAGGAGAGGCTGAATAAACTAGGCTTGTACTCGTTAGAGTTTAGAAGAATGAGGGGAGATCTCATTGAGACGTATAAGATGATGAATGGGATGGATAGGATAGAGGTGGAGAGACTCTTCCCGCTCAAAAAAGACAGTAGGATTAGGGGGCACAGCCTCAAGATAAAGGGGGGGGGCGGTTTAGAACGGAGTTGAGGAGGAACTTCTTCACTCAAAGGGTGGTGAATCTCTGGAATTCTCTGCCCGTTGAAGTGGTGGAGGCTGCCTCGCTAAATATTTTTAAGAAGCGGATTGATGGGTTTTTGATAAGAGAGGGGATTAAGGGTTATGGGGAGAGGGCGGGAAGTTGGAACTGAGCCACGACAGATCAGCCATGATCTTATTGAATGGCGGGGCAGGCTCGAAGGGCTGGATGGCCTACTCCTGCTCCTATTTCTTATGTTCTTATGAATTGAACCCAGATCCCTGGCGCTGTGAGACAGCCGTGCTAACCACTGTGTCACCGTGCCAACCAAAGAAGAGAATTGAAAGTCATCAAGGTTGATAGAACAACCTGTTCAGAGAGCTAGCAGAGGCACAGTGGGCTGAATGGCCTTCTGTACTGAAGGATTCGAAGAAGGTGATGATCTGTGTGCTGAGGGCACAGCTGCACGGACAGGTTTTGGCCACTTACTGACCCGGATTGCTCTGCACAGCCAGGGGGTCCCCGGTGGGGTGACCAGGGAGGAGGCAAATGCCCAAGAGACCAGAGTGACTGCAAGCCAAATCATTGGGACAGAAAATCTAGATGGGGGAAGCTCAGGGGTGAGGGCGTGGGGTGGGTGGGGAATGATGTTGAGCTGACTGTCTGAGTGAGACCCCAGAACAGCCTCCCCCAGCAGCCAAACCGGAGCCTCCAGGCGGCTGTGTGTCTGCGTCCTCACTCGCTGCAGGCTGGAAAAAGCACTTTCTCCAAAAAGGAAATCTCCTCCTCAGAGGTGTTACAGAACAGACAGCCCCTGTGGCAGTGAACGAGTTAATCCTCCGAGCAGTGAAAGACATTCGTCCCCCTGCCTCCCACCCCCCTGCCTCTCCCCCCCCCCCACCCACCCGCCCTGCTCCAGAAACAAACACCTTTTCAATCTGTCTGGTTGATGGGATTTTGCGATCATACCCCAGTGACCACCAAGGACAGTTGACAAGGAGTAGTTACTGCAAAAAATAAACCATCTGTAAGTATTTAGCCCGGAGATGTGAAAGATGCAATTGCTGTGATTGGCAGTTACATTGAGGCACCTCAGTTGGGTTAGTGCTGGACATTAAATCATAGGGTCCTGACATTGCCGAACGAGGCCATTCAGCCCATCGAGACCGCGCCGACAACAATCCCACACAGGATTTATCCCCGTATATTTACCCTGGCTAGTCCCCCTGACACGAAGGGTCAATTTAGCACGGCCAATCAACCTATCCCACACGTCTTTGGAGCATGGGAGGAAACCGGAGCAGGAAACCCATGCAGACACGGGGAGAATGTGCAAACTCCACACAGGTCGGAATTGAACTTGGGTCCCTGGCGCTGTGAGACAGCAGCATAACCACCCTGCCACGTGCCACCCACTAAATCAGTAACTACCAAAACCGCCCCCCCCCCCGAATCCCAGTGGGGTGACTACACCTGCAGTACTAAGGGAGCCCCCCCCTCGCCCCCCCCACCTCTCCCTCCACCCAACTTAAAAAGTAAAGCACGGTTGGCAGCCAGAATGAACTATAGAATATAATGAGGGTAAGGTGCAGAAACATCATTGGGAGAGGCCAAAATCGGGGATTTTTTTTTCCCCTGGGGAGTGGGGGGGGGGGGGGCGTGGGGAGAGGGGGGGGGGTGACGAGGGGGGGGCGTGGGGAGGGGGGGGGGGAGGTGGGCAGGAGAAATCTCGACCTGACCCGTGGAGGATGGGGTTGGGAGCGGGGAGAGGGGGGAGGCTGGGGAATCGAAGAGTCTAGGCTGCGGAGAAAGGTTGGAGAAGGCAGTGGGATCTCCCCCTGGCTGCCCAGGCCCTGTGCACAGAGCCATCAGTGGAGGGAGCTGAAGGACCCCTACTGGTAAGTGGGAAAAAGGGATCTGACACACAGCAATGTCACTGCAATAAACCAGCGCTGTTTCAGAGAGAAACACTCACAGGGGCAAAGCAGCAGAAAGAAAACTCTGGCTTTTCTGGAGTCTTACCTTCTTCCCAAAATAAAAATCACCAGTTTCCTGGCTGAGGATCTCGTCCTGCGTGTTTGAGTTTAGCTTTACAAAATAGCAAGTTGCAATTACAAAACGCCTGAGCCCTTAATCTGTACAACATCTGGTTACCATCCAGGTGTTCAGTCTCTGCCAACTGTGATTCGACAGCTCTCTGCATTGACAACATCTGTGTCTACATCTGTGCGGCTGGTTGGGAGATTCCACCCCCCCCCCCCAGCCCCCGCCTCGTGTACACCTGTCTAATGGACACTGGGTCCACGGGAGATTGGCAGGGGCTGTAGCTACTGGCAGGAGGCTCTGCTAGCCCCCCCTCCCCCCCCATTCCCCATCACCCCCCACACCCCCCCCCACCAGCCTGCCAGCTGAACGAACCTTCACAGAGGTGACGAGTTTGATCAGAAGGAGCTGCCTGAACCAGATTAGCAAGGGGAAGAGACTCATCCAACCAAAGTGTCCTCCCCGTTCACTCAAACTGAAGCAAAATGGCAATTAGTGTCCACAGGAGGTGGGAAATGGTCTGGAGGTGGTCGAGCATTCCCAGAAGCAGATATCTGGATTATCCCCTAGCACAGCGGTCAGCACAGCTGCCTCACAGCGCCATGGACCTGGGTTCAACTCCTGGCTTGGGGGTCACTGTCTGTGTAAGAGTCTGCACATTCTCCTTGTGTCTGCATGGGTTTCCTCCGGGTGCTCCAGCTTCCTCCCACTGTCCGAAGATGTGCAGCTTAGTTTGATTGGCCGCGATAAATTCTCCCTCAGTGCCCCAAGTTTATATGTTAGGAGGACGAGCTATTGTAAATGTGTGGAATGGGAAATAGGGAAGGAGAGAGAACCTTGGTAAGGTACTCTGTCAGAGAGACAGTGCAGACTGGATGGGCTGAAAGGCCTCTTCTGCACTACAGGAATTTGATGATCTTGTAATTCCTGCTCCTGATCTCCCGGATGTGGTAAAGTGCTTTTCCAGCCGCTAGGGGCAGTGTAGAGTCACTGCCCAGTGGCTAAAACAAGGAAGAATGTGACCTGGAACATGGATGTTACACTCGCGAGGTTCAAACACTGGACCTTGGTGATAGCCTGTTGACAGCCTGTTTCACATTGTATCAGTCATAGGAGAAGGCCATTCAGCCCATCGAGTTTGCACTGACTCCTTGACAGAGCATCTTACCCAGGCCCAACCCTGCCCTATCCCCGTAACCCCGTAACCGACACATCTTGGGACACTCAGGGACAATTTAGCCTGGCCAATTCACTAACCTACATATCTGTGAACATTTTTGAATCAGAGAATGACAGAAGGAGGCCATTCAGCCCATTGCTGAATTACAGTATGGCAAGTTTGGTAACTCCCATTCTAAGTCTGGACTATAGGGATTTAATAATGGAAATATGAAGTACAGGACTGAATGTTACACGTCAGATAGTCAGGCAGTGAGGGATAGAACTTAAACCTTTACATGCTTATAAACATTTGTTGACAGAGACACACGTTACAGATGTACACCTCCAAACCCAACCAAACAGCAAGAGTGAATCTCCAGTTAATACTGAGCACATGCAAATCATTAAACACTCAATTAATATCCAATTAACACCTAATGACTTTAAAGAGGGGCTCTGGTTCAATAATTCATAGCCTCGTATCTCACTTATCCTCACTTGGCATCGATTTTGCCTGGGTCGTGCCATGGACAGTTGACTAGTGTGCCAGCCATGTCTCAGTTAGTCAGCTCTCACCTCTGAATCACACGATCCCAGGTTCAATTCCCTCTTCAGGTTGACACTCCAGTGCGGTACTGAGGGTGTGCTGCACAGTCAGAGATGCTATCTTTCAGATATCAGAACAAACTGAGGTCCAGCCTGGTCCTCAGGTGGGTGTAGAAGATCGAATGGTGCTGTTTTGAAGGGGGATCGGAGAGCCAGTCTGGGTACCCAGGTTAATATTTAAACCTCAATCAACGTCGCAAAATAAACAGCTGATTTAATGATCATGTTGCAGTTTGACATTGCCGTGCTGCCTACATTGCAGCAGTAATAATCCTTCTAAAGGATTTCATTGACCGGTGCTCATGAGAAGCGTGAAATAAATGCCTTTCTTTTCTTCCAGTTTTGCGTTGAGGGTGGAACATGAGGTGGGAGAGTTAGGAACCACTTCTCCCTTCTTAACACCTAGCCAGCCTTTAGCCTGCCATATTGGGTGGCACGGTGTCATAGTGGTTAGCGCTGCTGCCTCACAGCGTCAGGGACCCGGGTTCGATTCCCAGTATGGGTCACTGTCTGTGTGGAGTCTGCACATTCTCCCCGTGTCTGCATGGGTTTCCTCCGGGTGCTCCGGTTTCCTCCCACGGTCCGAAAGACGTGCTGGGTGCATTGGCCGCACTAAATTCTCCCTCAGTGTACCCGAACAGGCGCCAGAGTGCGGCGACTAGGGGATTATCACAGTAACTTCATTGCAGTGTTAATACTTGTGACACTGATAAATAAACTTAAAAAAAAAGTAGAACTTAAAAACTTAAACTTTTCACCCAGACTTTGTGCTCCAGACCTGAATCATGGGCTCCTGAACCAGGAGGCCTCAGGATCGATGGCAAATAGTCTACAGGCCCCATCATTATCCTCTGGGATGGTCTGCTGGGGAAAACAAACCTAGGGCAGCTAGCTGTCTCGAGGTGGGGCTGGTGTTGGAGTTTGTGAGTGGGGTATCTGTGGAACTAAGGGATCTTGCCACCCTCATTCCTGGAAAGGGATATTTCAGAGGGAATGACCTTTGGCAGGACATACTGGACCTCACACCCATCTCACTTGTTGCTAACTCATTTTGTGAAGGGGTTTTTCATCAGGAAGGTTTTTTAAAATTCATCTTCTGCACGCGGGCGAAGCTGGAAAGGCCACCATTTGTTTCCCATCCCTAACGGACCTTGTTAAGGTGGTGGTGAGCTGCCTTCTTGAGCAGTCCTTGTGGTGTAGGTCCACCCACAGTGCTGTTAGGGAGGGAGGTCTAGGATTTGGTGACATGGTATAGTTCCAAATGAGGCTGGTGTGTGGTTTGGAGGAGAGCTCGCAGGCAGCGCTGTTCCCATGTGTCTGCTGGCTTGTCCTTCTGGGTGACAGAGGCTGAAAGGTGCTCTTGAAGGAGCCTTGGTGAGGTGCATCCAGTAGTCAGTGCACACAGCTGCCACTGTGCACTGGAAGGAGTGAATGTTTAAGGTGATGGACTGGGTGCCAAACAAGTGGTTTGCTTTGTCCTGGATGTAAAAGATTTCTTTAAGTTCGTTAGTGTTGTCTAAAAAGTGTTGAACCAACAGAGAGTATTCCATCAGACGCCATGTAGATGGTGAACGGGCTTTGGGGAATCAGGAATTGAGTTACTCACTGCAAGGTCCCAGCTTCTGACCTGCTCTTCCGTACTGTCAATATTTCCAAGCTTGGTCTGGTTAATTGACTCTCCCAATGGTGGAGGATTGAGTGGTGGGACCACAGTCAAGGGGCGATGGTTAGATCCTTTCTTGTTGGAGATGGTCATTGCCTGGCACTCACGTGGCGTGAATGTTACTGGGCACCTATCAGCCCAAACCTGAATGTTGTTGAAGTTCTGCTGCAGGCGGGTATGGGCTGCTTCAGGTAGGCCCCTCATTAGCATATCTAAGGGTCCTAACGCCTGTGATAGGCGTCCAGTGTAAAAATAACCCAAACAACTTTGGCCAACAGTTCCCCGCGGCTGAGTCCATTTGCTTTGTGCCTCTTTTCGTCCTGAGAAATACTCACAATACAAATCTAATTCCACCTCACGGAGAGCTGCGGGCGCCATTAGATTGAATTTAAGACTCGAATGAGAGAGTGAAAAAGAGAATTAAAATGAAAATGTCATCACATTGTCAACTTCAGAGATTTCTGAGCTATGATTTCTGGTCAATGATCAGAAATTGAAAACCCACTTTGACTTTTCCATCTAGGTTAACTGTAAACTCTGATAACTGTGTTTTTTTTTACCCCAATTACACATTTCACCATTTTATTGCCTTAATTACTTACAGCCATGTTCTACATGACTGCTTTTCATCAAAATGCAATGTTAAGATAACAATATAACATCGTTCTTATTTTATATAAATCATCTCCCTGCAGTTAACAATATATCAGCAAGATTTTTTTTTTAAAGTATCAAGCAGTTAGGTAACCCTTTGAATACTGGGTACCCGTCCCAGCTCGTTCCCTGTGATATCTCTCCATTGTAACGCCCTCACCCCCTCCCTCACTCCCCCTCCTCCCACCCTCTGACAGAGCAGACACTCCCAGCTCGGCATCCCACCGTTTCCCCCACCTCCGAGGCTGGAAACTCCAGAAAGGAAATGCTTGAACAAGGCTGGCAAACTCCGAAAGTCATGATGTGGGTATGCCGGCGTTGGACTGGCGTAAACACAGTAAAAAGTCTGACAACACCAGGTTTTAGTCCAACCGATTTATTTGATAATATCCTCACAAGCTTTTGAGGGGACTGCCTCTTCGTCAGGTGAATGGAGAGTTCTGGCCTCAGACAGAGCATATAAAACTCCGAAAGGTCAGTCGCGGCCATTCCCCTGAGTGATCCCTGTAAATACCATAGAACCCTACAGTGCAGAAACAGGCCCTTCGGCCCATCAAGTCTGCACCAAACACAATCCCACCCAGATCCTATCCCCATATCCCTACACATTTACCTGCTAATCCCTCTAACCTACACATCCCAGGATACTAAGGGGCAATTTTAGCACGGCCAATGAACCTAACCCGCACATCTTTGGACTGTGGGAGGAAACCGGAGCACCCGGAGAAAACCCACGCAGACACGAGGAGAATGTGCAAACTCCACACAGGCAATGACCCGAGCTGGGAATCGAACCCAGGACCCTGGAGCTGTGAAGCAGCAGTGCTAACCCACTGTGCTACCGTGCCGCCCATAAATAGTGAGCACTTTCCTTGCTCTGCTCCAGCTGCCCCCCCCACCCCATTTCCCCCTCTGCCACCCAAGGCCCCCACCACCACCCAATTCCTCGACAGGATTGAGACACCCGGGTAGACCATAACTGGCACGCAAGTGGCCGTCCCTTAATTGTGAGCCTTGCCCGGCAGTGCCAGCGGGCTGTCTGACTCTGGGAGGCATCGCCATCGTCAACCGTGCTGTGCCCAAGTGTGAGCGGGCAGTGACTGGGATACGCGGCATCTCAACAGCATTCAAAACTCACTGACCCACCCTTCAGATTGGGGGAGGAGAGATTTCCCTGTAATGTGACTGGAGCAGCAACAAGTGGGGCTGGTCTGCTTCTTGAGTTTGGGTCAACATCTTCGATCCCCAATGGCTGAATCTTCAAGATGGATTTTATCCTGCTGCTTTCCATAAGATATAGGGACTGAGTTAGGCCATTCGGCCCATCGAGTCCACTCCACCATTCGATCATGGCTAATATGCTCCTCTTGCCCATTTTCCGGCCTTCTCTCCATAACCCTTCGACCCATTCCCAATTAAAACTCCTCCTTTAATGTACTCACGGTCCCAGCATCCAACACTCTTTGGGGGAGCGAATTCCACAGATTCATAACCCTTTGGGAGAAGTAGCTTTTCCTCAACTCTGTCTTAAATTTGCTATCCCTCATCCTAAGACTATGACCTCTTGACCTAGAATGCCCCATAGGAAGAAGCATCCGCTCCACATCTACTTTATCCAGACCTTTTATCACCGTCTATGCCTCAATCAAACCGTTTTTAATGGTGATCCGATTGGAGATCGAGCAGCCCCTCTCGTTGCCGCCGTTGCCAGATGTTCCAGTTTCTCGTCCACGAGCCGAACCCCTGGAGCTTCTGCATCCCGCGAACATCCCAGAAATATTGGACTGGGCTTCTGTCACCCCTTGGATGCTGCAGGAGGCGCAAACGTTTGCCGGAATTCTCCCACCGTTCACACCCCGCCCCCGCTGCACAGCCAAATCTCTCCGTTCACTGCAGCGGGACTGGAGAATCCCTGCCGTGGGCGAGGCCGGGGAATCCCAGCCCTGGCCGAGATCGGAGAATCCCAGACAGCTGGCTGCCTCCTCTCCCCCCACCCTCAGCCCTACACATAGAGTCACAGAGATATACAGCACGGAATCAGGCCCTTTGGCCCAACTCATTCCTGAAGACTACACCTCAGGCCACAGGCTCACGTTTGTTTCCATCCACGGGGAAATTCAGAATTATTCTGTTCTGCAAAGACAAGAAGATTTACTTTTTGAGAGGCGGAGGGACATTTCCAAACGCCACGAGCCAGTGGGGTGATTTTGAAGTTGTGACGTAGGCAATGGGGCGGCCATTTTGTGCACAGCGAGATCCCACAAACAGGATTGGGATAGTGAGCAAGTCATCTGTTTTAGCAGTGCTGACGGAAGGAGAAATATTGGATGACGCAGTCGCAATAACTCATAAGAACATAAGAATAGCGCCATGGGACCTTTTCCATTCTCCCTCTGGGTGCAAGCCCCCCCCCCCAGTGGGGTGAGAGATTGCTGCTCTGTCCAAGTCTATGTTCAATCTCAGGCGCTGTAACCTGACAGTGCTCAGGTGCTGAGGGAAAAAGGAACAAAAGCCTAAGTCCGTGACAGATTATAAGCTCCCACCAAGTTTTTTTGACAGGTTAATGCAATGGTGCAGGAGGGGAAGGAAGGGGTGGGGGCTGTGTCCGTGTCTCCCAGTAGTTCATGTGGAGACAAGTCCATAGAATCCTACAGCGCAGATGGAGGCTATTCAACCCATCGAGTCTGCAATCCCATCCAAGCCTTATTCCCATAACCCCACATATTTAACCGCAAATCCCCGGACACTAAGGGGCAATTTTAGTGCACCCAGCCAACCGAACCCGCACAGCTCTGGATGGTGGGAGGAAACCGGAGCACCCGGAGGAAAACCCACGCCAACACGAGGAGAATGTGCGGACTCCGCACAGACAAAGGCTAGAATTAAATCTGGATCCCTGGCGCTGTGAGGCAGCAGTACTAACCACTGAGCCACAGGGCCGTACGTAAACAAAACCCAAAGCTCCTCTGCTTCCTGTCAACGTTCGCTAAGTGGGTAATTTTACAGCAATGACAAGCGACCTTTCCTCAAAGGTAGTGTGTCTGAAGTCAGTTTGACTTTCAGTGTCACGGTAACCCGGCATCATTTCCTGTAGTGATTGCTGGATGCTCAATGCATCAACATTCCTTGATAAGAATATTCTTTCCCTGTTTTCAGTCAGGCCAGAAGGCAGGTTGATGGTTGGATTGTGGGTTAGATGTTAACAGGCAGGAGGAATGATTTATAGATTACTTACTGTGAGTGAAGCCAGACCAACTCAAACAAAAGGCAAATCATTTAAACAGAAATTAAAACAGACCATTTGTTTCCCTCTTGGACCAAGAAAGCGATTTGCATATTAGATCAGAGAGGTTTACAGCATGGAAACAGGCCCTTCGGCCCAACTTGTCCATGCTGCCCCTTCCTTTTGAGCCAGGAAATCGGTGACCTATGAAATATTTATCTTCTTTTGTTTCATCGCATTAATTATGCCATTTTTTTCGGAGGTGGTGCCCATAGTTGAGCGTCGCATTTCTGAGGTACGGTCCTTTAATTTCTGGCGTGTTGATGTGGTCTTTTTCTTCATCAATTTTATTATTCATAAAGCGGCAACATCTCAGGGGACCAGGCCCGAGGGAGGAAATGGCCGACCTCTGTTCCTCTTTCAAAGAACAAAGAAAATTACAGCACAGGATCAGGCCCTTCGGCCCTCCAAGCCTGCACCAACCACGCTGCCCGACTAAACTAAAACCCCCTACCCTTCCGGGTATCATATCCATCTGTTCCCAATCCGGCAACACCCTGGTAAACCTTTCCAGTACCCTCTCCAAAGCCTCCACATCCTTCTGGTGGTGTAGTGACCAGAGTTGAACACTATATTCCAAGTACGGCCCAACTAGTGTTCTATAAAGCTCCAAAACGTCTTGCCAATTTTTAAACCCGATGCCCCCGCCAATGAAGGCAAGCATGCCGTGTGTTTTCTTGACTACCTTCTCCACCGGTCTTTGCAGATTTTGAAGATTTGGATTAAAGATATTCGATGCCAAGCAATGGCAATGTTATCCACGAGATCGCAAAATATGCTGAAGGATGAAAATAGGCATGGATTGGACGATATTCCAAATAGTTTGATGCAGGAGGTGGGGGGGGGGGGGGGGGTGGATGGTGGACGTCTGCTGCCTCACCATCTCTCTGAGGAAGACCCAAGGCTCCTCACTGGTACAGCAACAACTAAGAATGACTACTGCTGCCTAGGTAGAAATCTTAGAGCAAAGAGATGGAGTCTCTGCTTAGTTTAACCCAACTTTAGCTCAGCAATTTTGGAGGGTTGTGGGTCTGGATGGGTTTACAGAGAGACTGAGGAACAAGGCTGCAGATAGATTTGAAAGAAGGATGAGAATTAAAGGGCAGCACGGTGGCACAGAGGTTAGCACTGCTGCCTCACAGCACCAAGGACCCGGGTTCGATTCCCGGCTCGGGTGCCTATCTGCGTGGAGCCTGCACATTCTCCCCGTGTCTGTGTGGGTTTCCTCCCACACTCCAATGATGTACAGGTTGGGTGGATTGGCCATGCTAAATTGTGCCTTGGTGTCCAAAGATGTGCAGGTTGGGTGAATTAGCCATGGGAAATGTGTGAGGTTACAGGGATAGAGTGGGGGAGAGGGATTGGGTGGGATGCTGTGTCGGAGAGTCGGTGCAGACTGGATGACTTAAGGAAGAGGTGATTCACCCACCCACATGGTTTGGGATAAAGCGGTGTGGTCCTCTCAAACTGTGTAATCATTCAGGAATGGCATAAATTTCAATCCCCTCCCAGGGATTCACTGTCTAAGAATGTTTAATCACAATGCTGCCATTTTAGGCAAATCTTCGTGGATTAGGCGAGTAAAGACAAGTGTTGAGAGTAGATATTGTTTATAACAGGGGGCTGTATAAAACTTAACAACAGGAACAGTTGCAGTTTGTAACCACAGCTTTTTATTGGTTATTTCTTCTCGTTTCTCTTGATGGAGATCTTGGTTGCTATAGGAACAGCCCTGCGGGTCTATGGGGTGGCGAATTCTTCCGATCCTTTCCACCAACACCATTGCCCCTTCCTGAAAGGGTCATAGAATCCCTCCAGTGCAGAAGGAGGCCATTCAGCCCATTGAGTCTGCACCGACCACAATCCCACCCAGACCCTATTCCCGTAACCCCATGCATTTACGCTAGCTACTCCCCCTGACACTAAGGAGCAATTTAGTGTGGCCAGTCCACCTAACCTGCATACCTTCGGAGCTGTGGAGGAAACTGGAACACCCGGAGGGAAACCCGTGCAGACATGGGGAGAATGTGCAAACTCCACACAGATAGTCACCCGAGCCGGGAATTGAACCCGGGTCCCTGGCGCTGTGAGGCAGCAGTGCTCACCCACTGTGCCCCCCCATGCCCACCCTGTGGACCTAGGGCTTGTAAACCCGACCAGAATCAGGTTCCACCTTCTCTGGTGAGACCTGGCACCGAGAAGGCTGGGCCCATACCCACCCACCTCCGACAGCAGGACTTGTGCGTCAGAAAGAGCCCCGTCTCTGGGTTTCATTTTGTGCAAACTAAACCTGACAAGGAGGAAACTCTCGATTTCCCCGCGAGCGTGTGCAAAGTGGGTTGCAGACTGTGCGAAAATGCTTAACACAACGGCTCGCTATGAGGCAAGGGGAGGGGAGGAGGAGGAGGTGAACTCCGAGGCTGAGAAGTTTGTATCTAGCCATCTGTGTATTGTTACAACACAGAAACAGTCCCGTCTTCAAAGCCACCTTGGCCCAATCCAACTGTGGCAGAATAATCCTTCAGTCTGTACACCAGGCAGCATCTCCCTCTCTCTGTCTGTCTCTTGTGCAGTACTCCACACATGAAAGTTTGTGTGGCATTCCACTGCAGGCTGACTGTTCTACGGATGATCGCGACGCCTTACACCGGGGAGATCCCTCATTCAGAAAATTCCCCTGTGTAGTTTGGGTTGGGTTGGGGGGGGGGCGGGGGGGAGAATAATTCCCCGCAGCAGAGAAAAAAAAATGTTTAATCAATAAAGTTTATGAATTTTCCCTTGTACGAATCGTTAGACACACATAGCCTGCAGAACAGATGGTGCATTAAAAGAAGTTTTCCTATTTAAGGCAGCTGTCTGCCAGTTTAAGACTATCAGCTCAATTCTGTGCTGTGAATGTGACCATGTGCCGTCTGTAACTCCGCAGATATTGAAATAGACTCTTCCCTCCTTTCGTTTCTGCCTCAGCGCTGTCACCGGCGAGACAGAAGGTTGTGGGTTCAGGCTCCAGTCCAGAGATTTGTGGAGCGGGAGCGAGGCTGACACTGCGGAGAGCGACACTGAGGGTGTGCCGCACTGTCAGCGACGCTGACGCTCCGATCAAACGTTCAACTGAGGGGCCATCTGCTCGCTCTCAGGCTCCGCATTGCGTCACCAATCAGAGGAGATCGATGCAAAACAAGAAGACAGGAAACGCTGGAAAGTCTCAGCACGTCTGACAGCCTCTGTGGAGAGATGATAGAGCCAACGCTTTGAGTCTGGATAACCCTTCGCCAGGACACAAAGAAAATCGGACAAGATTTATACTCTGAGGGTGGGAGATTGGGGGGGCTGCGGTTGATAAGAATGACATGGGAAAAGGGAATGTCGACACATTCTGACTCTTAATGGACGCTCTTAGCACCATTCTTAGTCTTTATCCTAACCATTTACATTCCCTTTGTCCATGCTATTCCCATCAATTACAGTCCCCTCAACACCCCATCCTCACCGGATAAATCTTATCCCATTTTCCTTGTCTTCAGCTCTGATGAAGGGTCACCCTGACTCCAAACTGTGGGGCCTAACCAGCAGCTCCTTAGATACTGATCCTCTCCCATACCTCGGGGAGGCAATGGCCCAGTGGTATTCTTGCGAGACTATTAATCTAGAAACTCAGCTAATGTTCTGGGGACCCGGGTTCGAATCCCGCCACGGCAAATGGTGGAATTTGAATTCAATTAACAAAAAATCTGGAATTAAGAATCTACTGATGACCAGCAGGTCATCAGGTGATCAGGAAGGCGAATGGGATGCTGGCCTTCATAGCGAGGGGGATTGAATATAAAAGTAGGGAGGTCTTGCTGCAGCTGTATAGGGCATTGGTGAGGCCGCAGCTGGAGTACTGTGTGCAGTTTTGGGCGCCGCACCTGCACAAGGATGTTTTGGCCCTGGAGGGTGTGCAGAGGAGGTTTACTAGGCTGATACCGGAGTTGAGGGGGTTGAGTTATGAGGAGAGGCTGAATAAACTAGGCTTGTACTCGTTAGAGTTTAGAAGAATGAGGGGAGATCTCATTGAGACGTCTAAGATGATGAATGGGATGGATAGGATAGAGGTGGAGAGACTCTTCCCGCTCAAAAAAGACAGTAGGACTAGGGGGCACAGCCTCAAGATAAAGGGGGGGGGGTTTAGAACGGAGTTGAGGAGGAACTTCTTCACTCAAAGGGTGGTGAATCTCTGGAATTCTCTGCCCGTTGAAGTGGTGGAGGCTGCCTCGCTAAATATTTTTAAGATGCGGGTTGATGGGTTTTTGATAAGAGAGGGGATTAAGGGTTATGGGGAGAGGGCGGGAATGTGGAACTGAGCCACGACAGATCAGCCATGATCTTATTGAATGGCGGGGCAGGCTCGAAGGGCTAGATGGCCAACTCCTGCTCCTATTTCTTATGTTCTTATGACCATGAAACTATTATCGATGGTTGGAAAAACCCCACCTGGTTCACTAATGTCCTTTTGGGAAGGAACTCTGCTGTCCTTACCCAGTCTGGCCTACATGTGACTGCACAGCCACAGCAATGTGGTTGACTCTCAACTGTCCTTGGGCAACTAGGGATGGACAATAAGTGCTGACCCAGCCAGTGATGTCCATGTCCCAGTAATGAATAAAAAAAGTTAAAATCACTGCCAGATCTTTCTTATTTTCTGAAAACTACCGATCCTCCCAAAGGTCGGGGAGTCTTAGAGGACATAGGTGAGAGGGGAGAGATGCAAAAGTGTCCAGAGGGGCAATTGTTTCACACAGAAGGGTGGTGACACAGTGAGCACGTGAGGTAGTAGTAGAGGCGGATACAATTTTGTCTTTTAAAAAGCATTTAGACAGTTACATGGGTAAGATGGGTACAGAGGGATATGGGCCAAACGGGAGCAATTGGATTAGCTTAGGGGTTTAAAACAAAAGGCGGCACAGACACGTTGGGCCGAATGCCTGTTTCCATGCTGTAAACCTCTATGACTCTGTATAATTTGAAGGCTAATGTCTCTATCCACCGGGATGTATGTCAGCTCGGGGTCATAACAGCAGCTTTTAGACGTTTCTAAGTCTGCGGATCTCTGATCGAGGCGAGGCTCTGAGGCCTACCGAGGGTCAGGTGTCAAAGTCTCTGAGGCTCCAATGAGGAGTCCCAATCCAATCCTTGTCATGTGCCACCTCTAGGCCATGGGCACCGATGTACTGAGGGAGGGGAGCTATGGTGGGCGGTGGTGGTGGTGGGGTTAGACACCCCCCCCCTGTCCCGTTGACACTCCGCCTTCCCCACCCTGCGGCCCCTCAGCATCTGAGACACCTTCGGGCTTTAGACAGTTTGCCAGTGGCCCTGTTTCATTGCAGGGGGGAGTGGGGGGGGAGAGGGGGGGGGGGCAGGCTGGGTGTGGGAGTAGAAACCCCTCGGTTAGGAGCGTAAATGAAGCGGTGGATGGGGAGGACGGGGGTTTAACTGGTGCTACAAAGCTGTACATTCTGGGTCAATACATGTCTCTGATGGAGTAAGTACGTGAGGTTCCTCTGTTGTGTTTAACCTCTGAAGGACAACGTTGTAGCTTAAACAAAACCCCCTGTGCAAAACAAGCTCGCCGTCTATCAGCTCATACAGGCAGCGCTGTGACTCGAAGCACACTGGCTGATCCAGCCACTATTTCAGCTGCTAATTGATAAGCTCCCCTCGTTAGGAAGAGACGGAGATTGCTGCAGCCGAGAGGAACGAGGGATGCAGATTTCCACAAACTGTCGCAACAGCATGCCTGCCCCCCCCCCCCCCCCACTCCACTCCCCCCCCCACCCCACTCCACTCCCCCCCCCCCCCCACCCACACCCCACTCCCCCCCACCCCACCCCACTCCACTCCCCCCCCCCCCCCCCCCCCCCCCCCACTGCACAGAGTTCACCCCCGGACGGAGTTCCTTACAGGGGCTCAGAGGCTGAGATGGTGCAGGGATGCCCCCCCGCCTGCCCCCAATGCTCTGCCAGCCTCCCCCCCCCCCACATCCCCGCACAGCACAAGGTCAGGGGAAAGGGCACCAGGCAGAGTCCTCAAGGTCACAAGCTGCCCAGCAAAGCAATTAAAAGTGCATTAATCTATTATAAAACACATCCGGACCAGTCCTCAGCTCACACACACACCCACACACTCACCCACACACACACCCACACAGACACACCCACACACTCACCCACACAGACACACCCACACACTCACCCACACACTCACACACACACAGACCCACACACTCACACAGACACCACACACTCACCCACACACCCACACACTCACCCACACACTCACACACACTCACCCACCACACACACACAGACACCCACACACACACCCACATACTCACACAGACACCCCACACCACACTCACACAGACACCCACACACACACCCACACACACACACCCACACACCCACACACTCACCCACACACACACCCACACACTCACCCACACACACACCCACACACTCACCCCACACACATCACAGAGACACCCACACACTCACCCACACACTCACCCACACACACACCCACACAGACACACCCACACACTCACCCACACACTCACCACACACTCACACACACACCCACACACACACACAGACACCCACACACACACCCACACACACACACAGACACCCACACACTCACCCACACACACACCCACACAGACACACCCACACACTCACCCCACACCAGACACACCCACACACTCACCCACACACTCACACACACACACCCACACACTCACACAGACACCCACACACTCACCCACACACCCACACACTCACCCACACACTCACACACACTCACCCACACACACACAGACACCCACACACACACCCACATACTCACACAGACACCCACACACACACTCACACAGACACCCACACACACACCCACACACACACCCACACACCCACACACTCACCCACACACACACCCACACACTCACCCACACACACACCCACACACTTCACCCACACACACACACAGACACCCACACACTCACCCACACACTCACCCACACACACACCCACACAGACACACCCACACACTCAACCCACACACTCACCCACACACTCACACACACACCCACACACACACACAGACACCCACACACACACCCACACACACACACAGACACCCACACACTCACACACACACACCCACACACTCACACACACACCCACACAGACCACCCACACACTCACACACACACCCACACAGACACACCCACACACTCACCCACATACTCACACACACACCCACACACACACCCACACATACACCCACACAGACCACCCACACACTCACACAGACACAGTCAGACACACACACACTCACACACACACCCACACAGACACACCCACACACTCACCCACACACACACACCACACACTCACCCACACACTCACACACACCACACCCACACACTCACCCACACACTCACACACACACCCACACACTCACCCACACACTCACACACACACACCCACACACTCACACACACACCCACACAGACACCCACACACTCACACAGACACACACCCCACACACTCACACACACACACACACACCCACACACTCACACACACACCCACACAGACACCCACACACTCACACAGACACACCCACACACTCACACACACACACCCACACACTCACACACACACACCCACACACTCACACAGACACACCCACACACTCACACACACACACCCACACAGACACACCCACACACTCACACAGACACAGTCACACACGCTCACACACACTCACATTCACAAACACACACTCGCACTCACACTCGCACTGACACACACACATTCCCTCAGCACTGACCCTCTGACAGTGCGGCACTCCCCCAGCACTGACCCTCTGACAGTGCGGCGCTCCCTCAGCACTGACCCTCTGACAGTGCGGCACTACCCTCAGTACTGACCCTCTGACAGTGCGGCACTCCCTCAGCACTAACCCTCTGACAGTGCGGCACTCCTTCAGCACTGACCCTCTGACAGTGCGGCACTCCCTCAGTACAGCCCTGAGATTTTGTCCTCGAGTGTTGATAGTGGGTCTTGAACCCACCACCTTCTGAGCCAGGAGGAAGAACATTGTGTGAAGTGGGGGTAAGCACTGTCCCACCCAGACATCAGCTCCGCCCTATCCCACTCTCATCTGCCTGTTTTGAAAAATGTTAACAACTGAGGTAGCTCCCAATAAATAAATACAAATTAATCATTTGACGTAACTCTGAGGATTCAGAAACTGAGGGAATGAGTTCCAAACACTTAACTGAAGGATAGAGAAAATGGCAGTGAACTTGGGAAAAGGGGGGAGGAATCCTGATGGGTGAATGGCCTGTGTTAGCATTGTGCTACTCTGTGGTTCCACGTCAGCTGCAATCATGGCAGGAAATGCCAACGCCAATCAGTCACTAACGCCAACCGGTCACTAGCTGTTGGTGCACAGAAAAAAAATAATTTTAATGCAAACATCTTAATCAGGGTGTGTGACTCTGATACAAAGTCCAAATCCAATCATTCCCACACCACTCAGAGATATATCCATCAAACACACAGACTGAGGCTATTATCAGTGAGACAGGGGAGATGGAGCTGACATTGTCGGCAAACTCCTCCCGAGCTCAGAGCTGCCCCCACTCTGTCCCAGAAACCGAAACATAGAAACAAGGGCCATTTGGCCCTTTGAGGCTGCCCTGCCATTCATTCTCACTCCAACTCGTTGGAGTTTAGAAGACTGAGGGGGGATCTTATAGAGATTTACAAGACAATGAAAGGGATGGATAGGGTAGAGGTAGAGAGATTCTTCTCGCTTAGAAAGAACAGCAGAACTAGGGGCCAGCCTCAAGATAAGGGGGAGGAGAACAGTTTAGATCAGAGTTGAGGAGGAACTTCTTCACTCAAAGGGTGGTGAATCTCTGGAATTCTCTAGCCCATTGAAGTGGTGGAGGCTGCCTCGCTAAATATATTGAAGTCACGGGTAGATAGGTTCTGATAGACAAGGGAATTGAGGGTTATGGGGAGAAAGCGGGAAAGTGGAACTGATCCACTTCAGATCAGCCATGATCTTATTGAATGGCGGGGCAGGCTCGAAGGGCTGGATGGCCTACTCCTGCTCCTATTTCTTATGTTCTTATTATGTTCATGGGTGATCATCAAATTCAATATGTTCTCCATCTTAACCCTTGATCCTTTGGCCCACAAGCTATATCTAATTGCTTCTTGAAATCAGACAATGCTTTGGCCTCACGACAGTCCGTGATAGAGAATTCCACACATTCACCACCCTCTGGATGGAGAAATTTCTCCTCACCTCAGGTCTAATACGTTTACTCCTTATCCTCAAACGGTGAGCCCCTGGACACCCCAGCCATTGGGAACATTCTTTCTGAATCTATTATGTCTAACCCTGATGGAGCTTGTGTTGATTTACGGAAGTGTGCCTAAACCACAGCTGGATAAGGAATCCGAGGAGGTGCTTAAGAATCAGACAGGTAAAGGGACTAAATTCGATAGATTTCGGTAGAAACTCCAGTACAATTCAATCAATAGAAACAGGAGCAGGAATGGCCACTCTTGTGGGAGAATCTAGAATGGCGGGGGTGGGGGGGGGTGGGGTCAGTTTAAAAATAAGGAGTTGTCCCTTAAGTCAGAGAATGTTTTCTCTCAGAGGGTGACGCGTCTTCAGAACTCCCTTCCTCAAACGATGGTGGAAGATAAGTCTTGGAATATTCTGAAGGCAGATAGATTCTGGATAAGCAAAGTGAAAGGTTATTGGGAGTAGAATGTGGAGTCAGACCAGCCATGATCTTATTGGATGGTGAAGCAGGCCCAAGGGCCAAATGGACTTACTCCTACTCCTAAATTCATACGTTGGTACCCCACATGGAAAATACTAGCGATCCCACACCGACTGCACACAAGACCCATTTCACAGTAAGAAGTCTCACAACACCAGGTCAAAGGCCAACAGGTTTATTAGTAGCACGGGCTTTTGAGCATTGCCCCTTCATCAGGTGAGTGCAGTTTGTTTGGTTCACAAACAAACCAAACCAAACTGACCCAAATCCTGACTCACCTGATGAAGGGGCAATGCTCCAAAAGCCCGTGCTACTAAATAACCCTGTTGGACTTTAACCTGGTGCTGTGAGACTTCTTACTGTGCCCACCCCAGTCCAACGCCAGCAGCTCCACATCAGGATCGATTCAGGCCCAGGCGGAATGGATGCTAAAAGTGTTGTGAAATCTTCAAACTCTGCGTCCCCAACAGCTGCTGTTACTTCCCCCACTACTTTCTCCTTGACCTGAACAAACTGCCTCACCATGGGCTCGATTTGGTGTTGCTGCTGATCTGCTGGAGTGTCCTCAACAATTAGTGTCTGTTCCAAGTAGGCTTCATCCTTAAGAGTTGCAGATCAGAAATCGTAAAGGAATAGACCAAATTCACCTTAGCTCCGACCATTGCTAACCTCATGAACCTGCGGTGGGAGTTCTACCAGTTTATATTTCACGTGCATTCACAAGAATCAAAGGAAGGGTGTGCTGGCCTTGGAAATGCTCCAGAGGAGGTTCACAAGAATGATCCCTGAATGAAGAGCTTGTGATATGAGGAATGGTTGAGGATTTCTGGGTCTGTACTCATTGGAGTTTAGAAGGATGAGGAGGGGATCTTATTGAAACTTACAGGATACTGCGAGGCCCTGGATAGAGTGGATGTGGAGAGGATGTTTCCACTAGCAGGAAAAACTAGAACCAGAGAGGACACAGTGAGCACGTGACAACCTCAGGCTAAAGGGACGGTCCTTTAAAACAGAGACAAGGAGGAATTTCTTCAGCCAGAGAGTGGGGAATCTGTGGGACTCTTTGCCGCAGAAGGCTGTGGAGGCCGGGTCATTGAGTGTCTTTAAGACAGAGATAGATAGGTTCTTGATTGATAAGGGGGTCAGGGGTTATGGGGAAGAGGCAAGAGAATGGGGATGAGAAAAATATCGGCCATGATTACATGGCGGAGCAGATTCGATGAGCCGAGTGGCCTAATTCTGCTCCTATATCTTATGGTCTTATGGTACATCAGTGATAAACATGCCTGGTATAGCATGACCCTGATTGGGTCACACCTACTTCCTGTGACTCTCACCCTGTCACACTCGTCACAACAAACTTTCTCCCTAACACCCCAATTATAAACACACCACCCCCTCCCCACCCCACCCCACCTCACAGGAAACAAAAATATACAGTTTTTAAAAAAATCTCGAATCCTTGTCAGCGGAGAAGGCCCAAACTATCAAAGTGACATTTTCCCTTCTTCAAACACGGGAGCAATGCCCTTCACAACTGACGAAAGATTAGTGGTTTTCTGTGTAATTTCTTCCCCTTTTTGACTTTTATACCTTTTTCTTTCCCCCTTCGGATTTCCTTCCTTATATTAGATAACATGAATAATGCACAGTTGGTCACCATAATAGGCCTGTCACAGCTTGGAGGAGACAGGCCTGGATATATGGTCCTCCTTGGTCCTGGAATAAAAGTCAGATTACCTTAGCAACCAACTATTATCCTCTATATATTCTGTTTTTTCAATTTCCTGCAGAAAGCCTATTAAATGAGTGTTTATGAATGTATATAAATAGGCAGGAACCAGACCACAAGTGAATGAAAAGCTTCTTGAATCCATTTCCTACAAAGGAAATCAGTAGTTAGAATTTGAAATATTGTACGCTGTAAACGGACGTGACCTTCTCTGTTACGCCCAGCTAACCTCAATCTTCCTTCTATGGCTTCTGTGAAAATACTTCAAAATTTATGTCTTCCACTTCCTCCCAATTTTTTTTTTCCAGATGACTTTTCCAAATGACTGTCCTAGTGTCTGTGACCCTCCAACCTTATTGCAGCGGTCAAACAAAATCAGAGCCCGCGTGAATCAATTGTTTACGCGTCACTCCTCGACGTGGGAGCAAAATCATTGGAGATAAAACCCCAAGTAATTGTAAAGTCACCCCTCACCCGAACGCCCTGATATCCCACAACCTTGGGCGGCACAGTGGTTAGCACAGCTGCCTCACAGCACCAGGGACCCAGGTTCGATTCCCGGCTCGGGTCACTGTCTGTGTGGAGTCTGCATGTTCTCCTCGTGTCTGCGTGGGTTTCCTCCGGGTGCCCCGGTTTCCTCCCACAGTCCAAAGATGTACGGGTTAGATTGATTGGCCGTGCTAAGTTAACCCTAGTGTCAGGAGGATTAGCAGGGTAAATATGAGGGGTTAGGGAATAGGGCTGGGTGGGATTGTGGTCAGTGCAGATTTGATGGGCCAAATAGCCTCCTTCTGCACTGTAGGGATTACATGATTCTTAGTTGTAAGATAGATTGAGTTTGTAAAGTTTATCTATTAGTGTCACAAGTAGGCTTACATTAACACTGCAATGAAGTTACTGTGAAAATCCCTGAGTCGCCACACTCAGCGCCTGTTCAGGTACACTGAGGGAGAATTTAGCATGGTCAATGCACCTAACCAACACACCTTTCAGACTCTGAGAGGAAACCGGAGCACCTGGAAGAAACCCATTCAGACACGAGGAGAACATGCAGACTCCGCACAGACAGTGACCCAAGCTGGGAATCGAACCCAGGTCTCTGGTGCTGTGAGGTAGCAGCGCTAACCACTGTGCCATCCAGGGTTTGGTGCTGAAAGGTAACTGACTAGGTTTGTGGAGGTTCTCTCAATATTAGAGAAACCATCAAGAACAAACTCTTTATTCACCAATTTCCACCATTACCCAATTAAGATAGGTCCTAATTGTGAATGTTATTGGAATGCTAGACCATCACAGTAAGTCCACAAACATATTCAGTCTGTAGAATGGTGCAGCAAGCCAAGATATAATGGTTATTAAACCTTTGCGAATGACCTTCCAATTCAGGGCATTTTAATATCAGTACTTCTGCAAAGTGAAACCTTTTCGATCCTTTACACAGTCTGTTTATCACTAAACTGGTTTTGGTTTTGAAGTGAGGGGCGTTAGTTCTGGGAACTGGAAGACAATTTTATTCCAGATAATCAGTGTTAACACTCAGCCTGTCCGGCTCTGGCAGAGTGTAGATGGGACGCAAAGTAAATTTCTCTCTAGCGTGCCAAAGAAAAGCACCTTAAACCCAGCAGAGCACCTCACATTGCACCATCCTGATATGGTCATTTCTTTCCATTCATTCAAGGGATGTGGGTGTCGCTGGTTAGACCAGCATTTATTACCCATCCCTAATTGCCCCTTGCGAAGGTGGTGGTGAGCTGCCTTCTTGAACCCGCTACAGTCCATGTGGTGTAGGTACACCCACCGCGCTGTTAGGGAGGGAGTTCTATAATTTTTGACCCAGCGACAGTGAAGGAACGGCCGATATATTTCCAAGTCAGGATGGTGAGTGACTTGGAGGGGGACTCGCAGGTGGTGGTGGTCCCATGTGCCCACGGCCCTTGTGCTTCGAGGTGGTGAAGGTGGGGGATTTGGAAGGTGCTGTCGAAGGAGCCTCGGAGGGTTGCTGCCGAGCACTTTCTCGAACCACACATCTTTGTAGATTCTCAAAGCGAGATGACTAGGGCGGGCACGGTAGCACAGTGGGTTAGCACTGCTGCTTCACAGCTCCAGGGTCCTGGGTTCGATTCCCGGCTCGGGGTCACTGCCTGTGTGGAGTTTGCACATTCTCCTCGTGTCTGCGTGGGTTTTCTCCGGGTGCTCCGGTTTCCTCCCACAGTCCAAAGATGTGCGGGTTAGGTTCATTGGCTATGCTAAAAAATTGCCCCTTAGTGTCCTGGGATGTGTAGGTTAGAGGGATTAGCAGGTAAAATGTGTAGGGATATGGGGATAGGTTCTGGGTGGGATTGTGTTCGGGTGCAGATTCGATGGGCCGAAGGGCCTGTTTCTGCACTGTAGGGTTCTATGAGACTAATCACTATCAAATTGACAAATGTTCTGGGGAGGGTGTGCCACACTGACTAGACGATGATCGATCTTATTTCCTATATCAGCCTGAGAACCAACAAAGTGAGGCAACTTATCTTCATCAACCTGGCCAGGATTTAAGTACACGGTGAAGAGTTAATGGCCAGAACTTGGCTGCCCTGGTTGCCACCGGAATCGTAGTGGGTGGTGGGGGAACAACCATGAAAAGATCTGTTGACCTCAGGTGGGGATTTCTGGTTTCAGAATGAGTGAGGACAGAAAGTGCTGTCCGCTGTGTTAACCCAATACGCCTCGGTTTCATTTCCCACCGCCAAGCTGTTGGAATTCTATTCCACAGAAATATTTTCACCTCAAGTTGATTTTCCGCTGTGGCTCTCTGATTGGCTGTGGTCGCCATGGTTTCCCATCGTGCAGTGTCCCTGGGTGACGTCCATTCGTCCCGGGAACCTGTCCGACCTTGGAAGTGTCGGGGGCTGAAATCTGTCTCGCTGCGCGTGAACTTGACGCCTGTCGTTCCATTCAATTCACTATCCTCAGGGCTCGACTCCCGGCTTGGGATCACTGTCCGTGGGGAGTCTGCACATTCTCCTCATGTCTGCATGGGTTTTCTCTGGGCGCTCTGGTTTCCCCCCACAGTCCAAAGATGTGCAGGTTAGGTTATCCAGACAATCCCTACAGTACAGAAAGAGGCCATTTGGCCCATTGAGTCTGCACTGACCACAATCCTACCCAGGCCCCATTCCCGCAAACCCCACACATTCACCCTACCAATCCCCCTGACACTAGGGTCAATTTAGCACGGCCAGTCCACCTGACCCGCACATCTTTGGACTGTGGGAGGAAACCGGAGCACCCGGAGGAAACCCACGCAGACCCAGGGGGTAAGTGCCAACGCCACACAGAGAGCCAGCCGAGGCTGGAATTGAACCCGGTCCCAGGCGCTGTAAAGCTGCGGTGCTAACCACTCTGCCACCATGTCACCCTTGGCTGATTGGCCATGCTAAATCCACCCTAGTGTCGGGGGATTAGCCGGGTAAATGCACGGGGCTACGGGAATGGGGCCTGGGTGGGATCGATGGGCTGAATGGCCTCCTTCCACACTGTAGGGATACTCTATAGTCCACGATAGAGAGAGACAATAAATTTTGAGGGGTACCACCCCACTTTAAGTGGCAGAGTGGTGAAGTGAGGGGAGACACCCCCATTACCCTCCTGCCCATGGTTAGGAAGAATTGTCTGTGCTGGATTATCAATGGTTAATATTGTTTTGCAAAAACTATTACGAGGCAGTTGTACATCCAAACAGCTGCTTTTATTTCATTTTATAATTCAAAAAAAAAACTTGTTGTCTCTGCCTATTAACTAACCTTACTGAAACGTGTTAAATGCCTGGTTAACTGCTTATGGCTGTTTTTCTATCTGAGTGGGTGCTCACACACGTTCTGTAGCTCAGAGTTCGCAGCTGTTAATTATAGCTGCATTCTTTTAGCAAAAGATTATCAGTTTCAGTCTATTTTTGCTCGCTTGCACGGGGAGCTCAGGACAAAACGCAAAAAGATGAAAATGTTGCGGCCCCCCCCCCCCTGCGCCGGAAGGTCCAGCCCAGCACTCCCCCCTCCACACTGTACCCAGCGGGGATTGTGAGCAGGTCCCCACGATCTCGGAGGCCACAGCAGTGCGCCATGTTGGGGTACCGGCGGACCAGTATCGGAGCAAAACTCCGTTCCGGTCGTGGTTTACCGTGCCGATATTTGGAACAGAATGAAGCAGTTGGATTGCGATTAAGATGGGATAAGAGGATCTGCGCCAACCCAGCAAAATAAAGCCTCCCCCACATCCCCAGTTATGTCGGGCTGTGTTTACAAACACTAGCATTGCATGATTTATCGCTGTCATTTGAATATTTTAAGATGCAGGGAAGGTGGCCTCCAATCAAATTTTGACTGGAGCACCACAGAATAAGAGCCAATGCCGTGACGTTGTATCGACAAAGAGCCATCCTTATGGGTCTTTGTTCCATTTTGTTTTTTCGTCCATTTCTCTCCTTGGCTACAGCCATCCAAGCCTCATCCCCATCCAAAACCAACGACAGCTTGCGTTAATAGACACGGTAAAGTGTCCCTCCCCACCCCACCGGAACAAATTGACACTCAGCTAGGGACAGAGACACAAAGACAGGTGACTGAGAACCTGGGCCAAGGATACAGGTTATTAAGGGTGTTATGGAAGGGACGCTGAGGAGGTGGAGAGGGTTTGGGGAGGTTAATCGATGGAACTTGTTTGTTCCAGAAAAAGACATCACAGGCACGTCATTTTTTCAGTGTTAGCAGCTGGGAACTGGTAATGTACCAAATTCTAGTCAACTTGCACCAATCTTAGTTCTGTGGATAGGTTTATCCACAGAAAAGGGATTGGTTTAGGCTAGTGGGTCATTGTTTTGTAACTGGTCGGCGCAACATCGTGGGCCGAAGGGCCTGTTCTGCGCTGTAATGTTCTATGTTCTCAGTAGCTTCAAGGTTTCAGGAATCTGAACCTAAATCTCTGGAATTTAGGAGAATGAGGGGAGATCAAATTGAGGTGTACAGGATGATAAAAGGTCTGGATAATGTGGAAGTGGAGCCTCCTGTTGTGGGACATTCTAGGACAAGAGGTCACAGTCTCAGGTGTATCAAATTTAGAACAGAGTTGAGAAGAAACTACTTCTCCCAAAGGAGAATCTGTGGAATTCGCACCCCCAAAGCGCGGAGGATGCTGGGACAGTGAGTAAATTTAAGGAGGAGTTAGACAGATTTTTAATTGGGAATGGGTTGAAGGGTTATGGGGAGAAGGCAGGAAAATGGAGAGGAGGAAGATATCAGTCATTGTTGAATGGTGGTGTAGTCTCAATGGGCTGAATGGCCTACTTCTGCTCCAATATCTTATGAACTAATGAACTCTGAGAATAAATAAGATGATTAAGTCAGTAATACTCCTGCCATAACAGGAATTGTGAGCATTTACCATTAGTGTAATTCCAGTGCCAACCAAATTGTTTCTGCATTACTTACCGATCCCACATGTGGAAATGTATTCTGCAATGTGTGTAAAGTTCACGTCCACAGTGATGTTATTACATAAAGCAGTCAGAACTAACAGCTCCCGATATTACTGGTTTGGTTTTAGTTCCTTTCTTAGTGTCACAAGTACATTAACACTGCGTTGAAGTTACTGTGAAAATCCCCTCGGCGTCACACTCTGGCGCCTGTTCGGGCACGCTGAGGGAGAATTTAGCGCGGCCAATGCACTTGGCCAGCATGTCTTTTGGACCCTGGGAGAAAACCGGAGCACCCGGAGGAAACCCACGCAGACACGGGGAGAATGTGCAAACTCCGCACAGACAGTGACCCAAGCCGGGAATCAAACCTGGGTCCCTGGTGCTGTGACAAGGCAGTGCCAAACCCCCCCCCCCCCACCCCCACCCCCATCCACTACAATTGTTTGGCACTAAATGACACTAATATTAAATGCTCACACTTCCTGTTACAGCAGCAATATTACCAACTTAATCATCTTATGAATTCTCCAAGTTTATGATATAGGATCAGAATTAGGCCGTTCGCTGGGGTCAGTATGTTGAAGGTGGTTGTTTCCACATGGTAGATGCTGCCATGATAGGGGCGGGGGGGGGGGGGGGGCGGTTTTCCGATAGCGTCCGCTCCCAGGTCGGAAAATCCTGCCCAAAGTCAACGGGCATTTGCATGACCTGCGTAGCCCCGCCCGCTACGATTCCCATGGCCAGCGGGTTGGGAAAATTTATCTCTTCCGTGTGGATCAGCTGAGCTGGCCAGGGGGAAAATGAAAGGAAATAGCTGCAAACACACGAAAGCCACGGCTCCCTTTCCCCAGCTCTGCAGGCGTTAAGGGTCAGGACAGGAATTAGAAAAACTCTGTACATGGTGGAATGGAAGAATGGAAGGCAGTCGTCAAGTTATTAAAGCTTTGCCTGATATTGTGGTCTCATTTGTTCAATTTTCTCGTGATGTCAACAGATCATTTCATCTATCTTAATGACGCCCTTCAGTCAGACTTTTTATTTACATATCTTGCAAATGTTTATTTATATTGTGACTTAATGATCTTGTTCCGACAGGTTTCCTCTATGCGATTTACTTTGATCTTAATCGAAACTGCATATTGCGAAGCTCCGCTGATAATTAACGTTAGCCATTAATTAATGTTAGCCATTCCCATTTTTACATATTCCTTTGGTAAATATGAAACTGCTATTCCTATTTTTTAAAAAAACTGGTCGTCGCAACATCTTGGGCGTAAGGGCCTGTTCTGCGCTGTGATGTTCTATGTTCTATGTTTGGTATGTTCTATGTTCTATGTTCGGTATGGTTGCTAATTTGCTTAGCACCGTGAATATTTATGATTCTTCTCCCCCACCCCCCCCCCCCGCCCCCTTTCTATCTCCTCCTGATCTAGAGTTGAATGAAATTGATGCACTGAAGAAACCTCAGGAAAACTCAAGATGGCCGCCAAGAGGAAAGGTGGCCTGAAGCTGAACGCTATCTGTGCCAAGCTGAGCCGGCAGGTGGTCTACGACTACGGGACGGAACAGACCGAGCCAGGCCCCAGGCCTCAAGAGAACGACGGCGCCGATGGGCTGCGCCACGGCGACCGGGAGGGGGGCGCAGACTCCCCCCAGGGGCTCCGGGACGTCCAGAAGCTGGAGGAGGACAAGAAAAGGCGGGAAGCGATAGAGAAGTGGGTGAACGGGGAATACACGGACGAGCAGGGGGACCGGAGTGAAGATAGGGTAATAAAGACCGGCGAGGGGGGCTACGCACCCCCGGAAGGAGTCTACATGCTGCAGCCCAAAGGCTGCAGCGATGAGGAGGACAACGATGGCGCCCAAGGATCACTCGATGGCAGTTACATGGATGACAGAGACTCGGAGGAAGTGGGACCAAAAGAGGAAGGTTACAATTCTTCCAGCGAGGCCAGCCTGAGGCAAGCAAGCATTGCGTCTTCAGGTGAGTCACACTTTCCCCCCCAATACTTTCCACTAGACTGGTTTGAAAATATTTTTCTCCGAGGGGACGTTTAGCCTGGGCTGGCGAGCTGAAAAAAGTAATAAAAATCCCACTTGTACACTTAAAAAAAAACCCCACCATAAATGTATCTCCCCTTGTTATTGTCAGAAACATTACTATTTTAGCTGTCACAGGAAATACAATCAAAACTGAAAAATGACAGTTCAGAACGAGAAAGATTCGTAGAATTCCTACAGTGCAGAAGGAGGCCGTTTGGCCCATTGAGTCTGAAAGGGTATCCCACCCAGGCCTACTCTCACTGCCCAATCCTCGTAACCCTGCCCATTTACAATGGCCAATCCCCCTAACCAGCACATCTTTGGACTGTGGGAGCAAACTGGAGCATCCGGAGGAAACCCACGCAGATAACAAGGAGAAACTCACAAAGTCACACAAGGCCAGAATTTAGGTTTTTCTTCAGGTTTTTATTTACTCGTGTCACAAGTAGGCTTACATTAACACTGCAATGAAGTTACTGTGAAAATCCCCTAGTTGCCACCCTCCGGCACCTGTTCGGGTACACTGAGGGAGAATTTAGCATGGCCAATCCTCCCAAGTAGCATGTCATTTGGACTATGGGAGGAAACCGGAGCACCTGGAGAAAACCCATGCAGACATGGGGAGAATGTGCAGACTCTGGGTGCTCCAGTTTCCTCCCACAATCCAAAAGACGTGCTGGTTAAGTGAATTGGCCACGCTAAATTCTCCCTCAGTATAACCGAACAGGTGGCAGAGTGTGGCGACTAGGGGATTTTCACAGTAACTTCATCGCAGTGTTAATGTAAACCCACTCATGACACTAATAATAAATAAATTTAAAATGCATATTGTTGGGAGAGCAGGTTGGAGGGGCAGAGTGGCCAACTCCTGCCCCTAATCTGTATGTTTTGTGTGTCTGCGTGCGTTTTCAGTCAATCTATGTTAAATGGCCTGTCCCAGTGACTTGGGGTTTGAGCTCTCTGAGATTCATCAGGGGAGGAGGGGGTTTAGTGCAATGATTGTAATTTAACCGCAGCACATGTCCCTAAGCTTGTTTGTGTGAGGTGGGATGTGTGAATGCGGGGAAGGAATGCACATCCCATGTTATGAATGGAAAACTTCCAGCAGGTTGGTCTGGAGACTCAGAATATGGCGAGATTGATGAGGTTAGCAGTGTTTTCACTGGAGTTCAGATGAATGAGGGGGGATCTCATAGACACTTCTACAATTCTAACAGGACCAGACAGCGTAGATGCAGGGAGGATGTTCCCCGTAGCGGGGGAGTCCAGAATCAGGGGTCACAGTCTGAAGATTTGGAATAGACCATTTAGGACGGAGATGAGGAGATATTTCTTCACCCCTAGGAGCGGTGAGCCTGTGGAACTCATTCCCACAGGAAGTAGTTGATGCCAAAACATTGGATGGATTCAAGAGATGACTGGATATAGCACTCAGGGCGAATGGGATCAAAGGTTAATGGGAAAAAGCAGGATTAGGCTATTGAGTTGGCCAATCAGCCATGATCGTGATGATTGGCGGAGCAGGCTCGAAGGGCCAAATGGCCTCCTCCTGCTCCTATCTTCTGTGTTTCAGTGAGAGGGTTCTGCATTTCCCACAGACGCCACCAACTGACCCGACACACCCCAGGAGGTGTTGCCGTTGAGCCTAACAGACATTTCTGTCCCGTCTTTCCCTCAAAGATTCAGGCTTGGAAGCTTAATTATCAAAACTATAATTAGTGCCGCTGGTTCACGTCTCTGAGATTGGATTTCCTCCTGAATGTCAAATCTCACAACAATTAAGAGTCGCATCAGCGCAAGAAAAAAAATCACGTGCAGATTGAACGCGGGACTTCCCGGAAAGGACAAATTCTTACCTCAGCCGGTATTTGAATGAGGTGCGGATCACATGAGGCTAACAGCGGTTGTTTGTCATTTACTTTGCGTCAAATGTGGCCAGGGTCTGGGCTGCCTTTCGTGGAGGAATGTGCAGACTTTACGTGCAAAGATTAGGGCCCTTCATTCAATACTCTCCAATGACACATTCTCCTGAACCGGCCTCTGATACAGAAATATGAAATTATCTGAAACCCAGGGCACTAAAGGCAGGAGATGACATCATTGGGAAGAAATATGAGAAGGTCAATACATTTTTACACTATTTTTAAAGTAAGATTAGCTGACACTCTGTCAGAACAAATTATTCTCGCTGAATTCAAGCCTTCTGAAGCTTTGCATACCCCGTGTCGGCCTCCACCGGTGATTCCTGGGCCCAGTTCACCACCATGAGATAGAACATAGAACATTACAGCGCAGAACAGGCCCTTCGGCCCACGATGTTGCGCCGACCAGTTACAAAAACAATGACCCACTAACCTAAATCAATCCCTTTTTGTCCATAAACCTATCCACGGATCTCTTAAACGCCCCCAAACTAGGCGCATTTACAACTGCAGCAGGCAGGGCATTCCAATCCCTCACCACCCTCTGGGTAAAGAACCTACCCCTGACATCCGTCCTATAACTACCACCCCTTAATTTAAAGTCGTGCCCCCTCGTGCTAGATTTCTCCATCAGAGGAAAAAGACTATCACTATCTACCCTGTCTAAACCTCTAATCATCTTATATGTTTCAATAAGGTCCCCTCTTAGCCGCCTTCTTTCTAACGAAAACAACCCCAAATCTCTCAGTCTCTCCTCATAGGACCTCCCCTCCATACCAGGCAACATCCTGGTAAACCTCCTCTGCACCCTCTCCAAAGCCTCCACGTCCTTCCTGTAATGTGGGGACCAGAACTGCACACAATACTCCAAGTGCGGCCGCACCAGAGTTGTGTACAGGCTTTGGTTATTTTGGGAAACTATTTGCCCAACAGACTCAGAAATGCAGGTGAGTGAGGTTCAATGCAGCACCAGATTTAGATGATAAACACACTCGAAAATATAAGTCCTTTTCTTCGGTGCTGCTTCCTGTGTGCTTTTTCCCTTTCTGACTGCGGAATTTTCTTCCCGTTTCTTGATATCGTAGAATTCCTACAGTGCAGAAGGAGGCCACTCAGTGCTTTGAATCTGTAGCGACCACAATCCCACCCAGACCCTATTCCCATAGCCCCACATATTTACCCTGCTAATCTGACACCCAGGGGCAATTTTAGCATGGCCAATCCACCTAACCCGCACATCTTTGGCCTGCAGGAGGAAACCCAGGCAGACACAGAGAGAATGTGCAAACTTCACACAGACAGTGACCAGGGCTAGAATTGAACGCGGGTCCCTGGTGCTGTGAGAACATAAGAACATAAGAAATAGGAGCAGGAGTAGGCCATCTAGCCCTTCGAGCCTGCCCCGCCATTCAATAAGATCATGGCTGATCTGTCGTGACTCAGCTCCACCTTCCCGCCCTCTCCCCATAACCCTTAATCCCCTCTCTTATCAAGAAGAGGGGATTGTAGGTAAGGGAAGTCAACCCCCGCTTCTTGAAAATATTTAGCGAGGCAGCCTCCACCACTTCAACGGGCAGAGAATTCCAGAGATTCACCACCCTTTGAGTGAAGAAGTTCCTCCTCAACTCCATTCTAAACCGCCCCCCCTTTATCTTGAGGCTGTGCCCCCTAGTCCTACTGTCTTTTTTGAGCGGGAAGAGTCTCTCCACCTCTATCCCACCGCCAGTTAAAGTTGTCACAGTTCCCAGGTGACCAAAGGCTCCCCTCAAAGAGGGGATTGAACCTGGGGATCACCATCCCTCAAGCAAGGGGTAAAGTTAAGAAGTTCTGCGAGGGGAATTGAACCTGCGCTGCTGGGGTCCCTCTGCGTAGCTAACCAGCCATCCAGCCAACTGAGCTAACCCTATAGGCACGTTCACTGCCGTGTCCCACACTAGCCAACCTGCAATCTTCTTGCATCGACTCGAGAAAGTTATCTTGCCACCTCTCGCTTTCAGTGAAGTGCCTCGCTTAACGGAGGTGACACGGGGCGGGATGCACAGGATCATCCCACTAACCGGTCGAAATGTCGGGGAAATCACGTGCGACCGCTGTCGATATTTCCAAAGTTCACTGTTGATGGGTGGGATTTTCCCATTGAAAGAACCAAGCTGATGAATCACCTCCCAGTCACGGGATGCACTTCCCTTCCGGACCTGTGTTTTAACGCTGATATTGAGATGTCCCCTGATTCTCCAGCCCTGCCATGCTGGGATGCGCCCATGATGTGGGTGTGCCGGCGTTGGACTGGCGTAAACACAGTAAAAAGTCTGACAACACCAGGTTTCAGTCCAACCGATTTATTTGATAATATCCTCACAAGCTTTCGAGGGGGCTGGGGATGCGCCCCAGCAAGCCACTTTCGGCAGGACCGCAAGATGCCAGCAGGGGGCAGAGTCCGGGGAATCCTGGCCAAAAAAAATCCGACACCAACGAAGCTAACCAATGCGAGGGCCCAAAGACCGTGCTTAATATTTGAGACGTGTCATGGGGATTATAGGAGACGGGTTTGAACTTTGCACCTCTCTGTGCAACTGAAGGTTCCTCCTAAACCTTCTAGAATCATCTCAGCCACGCCAGGTAACAATGGGTAATAAAAGCCATTGTTGTATTTATGAGATTTTAACTCAAGAGGGAACTTGACCTGAGAAAAGATTAAATAGTATGAAACTCGGGGAGAATCTTTGTATCCAGAACTTGTGTCTGCAATTTTCTGGAAAAGGACTAACATTTAATAGTTGTGGGTTGAGAATATTTGCGTTGGTAAGCCCCAGTTCCTCAGAGCCTCGCACCAGTGGCACAGTGTCTCAGAGGTGGAGTTAGCTGCCATTCTCCCAGAGGTGGGAAGTCAGGTACATCCGTAAGCTTTCTTTACAATTCTCTTTCACCCAGCAACCAATCTGTTTGGCTCTTCCCGTTCCTGAATTGAACCCCGCTGCACAAACACAAGGAATATAGGAGCAGGAGGAGGCCATTTAGCCCGTCAAGCCTGTCCCACCATTCAATTAGACCATGACTGGGTCTTCGTTTTATCTACCTGCTCTGGTTCGATACGATCATTGGATCCCACACCGGGATGGTGAAATATGAAACTAGATTCATGTTGTTGACAACCGATTCATTTACAAAATACAGCTTTACGTATATCTGCCCCCTCCCCACCACTTACAGTGTCCCAGCATTCTCCCTTTATACATGCTCTAAGTACTCAATGTACCGCACCCTAACCAAACAAAAATCAAACAATCTCTTAGTTTTGATATTTTTAATTGAGCCAAAACCTCAAGAGGTTTTTGGTTGATTGAGTTCCATATTTCCGCTATTCTTTGTGTGAAGAGGAAATACTTTTTTACCGCACGGTGGCACAGTGGTTTGCACTGTTGCCTCACAGTGCCAGGGATCCTGAGTTCGATTCCCGGCCTGGGATCACTGTCTGTGCAGAGGCTGCGCGTTCTCCCCATGTCTGCGTGGGTTTCCTCCAGGTGCTCCGGTTTCCTCCCACTGTCCAGAGATGTGAGGGTTAGGTTGATTGGCCATGCTAAATTAGTGTGGGGGGGACTATGTGTGGTGTTCCGGGAATAGGGCATTGGTGGGATTGTGGTTGGTACAGACTCGATGGGCTGAATGGCCTCCTTCTGTACTGTAGAAATTGTATGATTCCACTCGGAGGGTGGTGAGGGCCTGGGAGGATGATGGAGGCAGGATGCCTCACATCCTTTAAAAAGCAACTGGATGAGCACTTGGCACGTCAGGGCTGTGGGCCAAGTGCTGGGAAGTGGGATTAGATAGGCAGGTCAAGGGCTTTCATGTGTCGATGCAGGCTCGATGGGCCAAAGGGCCTCTCCGTATTCTGTGATTCTGCGAAGATCCCTCGACTGGCTTGCTAAGTTTTCCATGTTTGGCCATTCCAGGGTTGCTGGGGAGTAATACCAGTCACTTTACATTTAGGCAGATAACTGGAGCTGAGTAACAATCTGAGGTCTAATGAGTCTAAATCTTAGCCCTGGTGGCCCACAATTTAAATTCAGCTACTTCAACAAATGTGGAATGGAAAACCACACTGGAAACCTCAGCCGGTGGCTGAGATTCTCCAGTCCCGCTGCAGGGAATGAAGACTTGGCTGAGCGCCAAATTCTCCGTTCTGGCTGACAGTCGCGATGGCGGGGGAACAGGACTGGAGAATCCCTGTCCATAATGTCAAAAAGGCAGACAGGATTGTTCTAAAAACCTATCTTGCCCACAGATGCTGCTTTCAGCAAGGGAACCTGCCGTCCTTACCCAATCCCACCTCAGCAGGGGGTCCTCGTTGTTCACACCCTCTGCCACCAGGAAATCTCCAGCTGGGGCAACTTTGGCAGGACTGGAAGATCTCATCAGAACAACCAGAAATTCCCATCCTAGTATTTTCCTGGTACCATCCAAAATCAGTGGGAGCCCATTACACTGAGTGACATACTTGCGGAGTGTAGCCAATGTTGTAATGTAGGAAATGTGGCAGCCATTTTGTGCACTGCATGATCCCACATGGAGCAATGTGATCATTTGCTTTTTTTTTCTGTGATGTTAACCGAGGGGGAAGAACTGGGGATAACTCGCTGCCCTCCTTCATGTCACCCTTTACATCCACCTGAACTTGTTGCCAGGGACAGGAATTAGAAAGGCTTTAAACAAAGTGGTGTTCTTATTTTTTCATTCTTTGATTGCCTTTGTTTATTGATTATGACAATAGGGGTTTGCACGGTGGCACAGTGGTTAGCACTGCTGCCTCACAGCGCCAGGGACCTGGGTTCAATTCCAGCCTTGGGTGACTGTATGGAGTTTGTACATTCTTCCCGTGTCTGCGTGGGTCTCCTCCGAGCGCTTAGGTTTCCTCCCACACTCCAAAATGTGCAGGTTAGGAGGATTGGCCGTGCTAAATTGTCTCCTAGTGTCCCAAGATGTCTAGGTTAGACGGATAACCATGGTAGATGTGTGGGATTGCGGGGAAAGGTTGAGGAGATGGCCGGGGTGAGATTTGGTGTCAGGTGTGAGGATAAACAAACAAAGAACAAAGAACAACCCAGCACGGGAAACAGGCCCTTCGGCCCAACGAGCCCGCGCCGTCACATCACCCTACACCTATTCTACCCTGCATATCTATGAATGGAACCCTACTCAGTCAGATTCAGGGAAGAAATAGTGTCAATTTGGTAAAAAACCGATTAGCCTGAGAGCACATCTTTGGGGTGTGGGAGGAAACCGGAGCGCCCGGAGGAAACCCACGCAACCACAGGGAGAATGCGCAAACTCCCACAGACACAGGCCCAAATCCATGTGTCTGCACAGCCAGCAGTGCTAGTCACTGAGCTGTTGCGGCGCCCGTCTACCGGTCCAGGATCAAGCACACACACCGACATGAAGTACTAGGCCACTCCCGGAACCTCCAAGAGCAGCCCAGGCACGACCCGCCGTGTGAATGCCCCTCGTTTGACAACGAGGTGGACCTCCACCTGCGGAATTGGGAGCAAGACGAAAAATCCTCCATACGACCAAAGAGGAAAGTGTGGGAAGCCCTGTACAAATAACCAATCCGAATCGGTAGCCCCGAGTTGCTGCTACACAACGGTGACACTTTCTCCAGTTTCAGCAGAGCGAGATCCCGGTCACCCTGCCCGCTCTCTGGCTGATCTGGCACTGCCACTGTCGACTGAGCCAGCCCAATCCAAGTTCAGATTCCTAAAAAAAAAACCCCGTGACCCTCCACACTGGCGAAACAAAACCAAGAGGGAAATCAAAGTGACAAACTCTGTTTTGCTTTCAGTCGGGTTTTAAGGAAACCAGAGGGCGGAAAGCCCCCGGGGGGGTGCCCTTATTAAGCCTCGGTCTGGTCTATATAAAGGCACGGCTTGTGAGCGGGGGTGGTGGCGGGCGGGGGGGGAAAGATGACTTTGGACGCATTCAGCAGAGCTGTGAGCAGAGAACATGTTTTGAAAACTTTGTTTAATGTACTGAGAAGCCATTGACTTGAACATTTAGCGGAATTGATTTTCCTGACAGTGATGAACTCCCTTTTATTTTGCCCGGGCATTAATTACTTTTTACAAATTAATTTGGCAGTCGTAAAACTTAAAGAGCTGCGCGGAATGTTCCTGCAGTGTTTTTAACCCTTCGCTTTCCCTCCACCACCCCCTCCCCCCCCCAAACCCCCCCCAACCCCCCCCCCCCTACCAGGGGACACCTCGACTCTCCACGACTATGCAGCTACGACGATGAATGAATTTCTGGGGATGTTTGGTTACGATGACCAGAATGTCAGAGACGAGCTGGCGAAGAAGATCAGTTTCGACAAGTTGAACGCCACTACCTCAGAGAGCTTCTCGGCCTCCGCTCTGAGCGAGGACCGCCTCGCCAGGCGGGTCCGCGTTTCCAGGTACGAGGAGTGCATCCGCAAGCTCAAGGCCGCGGAGCACCTGCCCCGGGTGCTGCCGGCGCTCAAAGCCGAGGACCCGGCCCCCCGGCCCCCTCCCGGGAAGGAGGCCCTTCCGCCGGGAGCCCAGCTCTCCGGGCAGGGGGCGGCCCTCCCCCGACGGGAGGCCAAACAGGCCGCCCCCTCCGGCTCGGAGGCCCGGGCGCCACCGGGCCTCATCTCGCGGGCCTCCAAGTATGACTACTTCATCCAGAAGCTGAAGACGGGCGAGAGCTTCCGGCCCCAGAACGGCAACACCTACAAGAGGCCGTCCAAGTACGACCTGGAGAATGTGAAGTACCTGCACCTCTTCAAGCCCGGGGAGGGGGACCCCGACATGGGGGGCGCCATCGCGTTCAAAACCGGGAAGGTGGGGCGCCCCTCCAAGTACGACGTCAAGAACATCCAGAAACTGGCTGTGGTGAAGGCCCCGACGAGTACGGCCGCCGCCCCCCTCTCCAGCACCCCCGCCACCCCCGCAGTGAGCGCCGAGCCCCCCACCTCTGGCGCCTTCAGCAGCTCCGAACTCCTGAAGTCCAGTTTTTCCAAGACAGACTCCATCACCACTGGAACTGTGTCAACCGTCAAGTAAGATTTGATATTTTTCAAGGGGGGGGGAGGGGGGAGGGGGGGGGGCAAATGCGGGAGGTTTTGGGCGGTTGCGCGGTGTGCCACAGATCAGAATGGTTCCGATTACGTCTTAACCGAAACCGACAGATCGGCTCCAAATGTCTTGGTTAGAGAGAGACCGGTGAGAACTCTGTAGACCTCAGAGTTACAGAGGTCTACAGCGTGGAACATAAGAACATAAGAAATAGGAGCAGGAGTAGGCCATCTGGCCCTTCGAGCCTGCCCCGCCATTCAATAAGATCATGGCTGATCTGTCGTGACTCAGCTCCACCTTCCCGCCCTCTCCCCATAACCCTTAATCCCCTCTCTTATCAAAAACCCAGCAACCCGTTTCTTAAAAATATTTAGCGAGGCAGCCTCCACCACTTCAACGGGTAGAGAATTCCAGAGATTCACCACCCTTTGAGTGAAGAAGTTCCTCCTCAACTCTGTTCTAAACCGCCTCCCCTTTACCTTGAGGCTGTGCCCCCTAGTCCTACTGTCTTTTTTGAGCGGGAAACAGGCCCTTCAGCCCAACTTGTCTGTGCTATCCATTTTGTTAAGCACTAAGCTGGTCCCAATTGCCCGTGTTTGGCCTCTATCCCTCTACACCCATCTTACCCGTGTAACTAAAACGCTGGAAAATCTCAGCAGGTCTGGGCAGCATCCGTGAGGAGAGAAAACGAGCTGACTTTTCAAGTCCGGATAACCCTTTGTCAAAGCAGGGGCCTTTGTCCAGAGCTCTGACAAAGGGTCACCTGGACTCGAGACGTCAGCTCTCTCCTCTCCTTATGGACGCTGCCCAGACCTGCTGAGGTTTTCCAGCGTTTTCTCTTTTGGTTTCAGATTCCAACATCCGCAGTAATTTTGCTTCTCCCCATGTAGCTCTCAGACTTGTACAGTGAATGAATTTCTGGGGATGTTTGGTTACGATGACCAGAATGTCAGAGACGAGCTGGCGAAGAAGATCAGTTTCGACAAGTCGAACGCCACTACCTCAGAGAGCTTCTCTGAGTGAGGACAACCTCCTCCTACTCCCTTTGGGCAGCTCGTTCCAGACACTCACCACCCTCTGTGTGAAAAAACTGCCCCTCTGGACCCTCTTGTGTCTCTCTCCTCTCTCCTTAAATCTATACCCTCTTGTTTTAGACTCCCCCCCCCCCGACTTTGGGAAAAGATATTGACTGCCTCACTGAAAAATGTCCCAACTGGCTGTCACCTCCAACCGTGGAGGTGAATTGCAAAGAGTTACCTCAGTGGGAGCTGGGCAAATACAGGAGGGAGAAAGGAGAAGGGAAGAAATGATTACAAGAAGGAGATAAGATATATTTCCGGTTTTAAAAAAATGGGATATAGAGAACAGGTGGGGAGGTGGGTTTGAGACCAGGGAGAGATCAGCCCCGATCTGACTGAGTGGCACAGCAGGCCTCCGAGGGCTGAATGGCCTCCTTCTCCCAGGTTGCGAGGGGAGGTCCCTGGGGCGAGGTGCGGTAGAGGGAGGGAGGAGGCTGGTTAGCATAAACTGAGAGATCCCCGATGTTTCTGTTTTGTAAATACGCTTGAAAAAATATCGAATTCCCTTGAAATCGTTCAGAGAAAAGATGCTTAACGAGATTCAGCCCAGAGACAGCAATGAGAGTGGGCAAATGAGTGGCAGATTCTTGTCTGGTACGTTATTGGAAGTGATAAACCCAATTAAGTTAAAACATTGTTAAACTAATGGGCAAAGGGGAGTGTCACGTGAGTGCCTTGCTCCTGAGTGCTTCACATTGCCAGTCGGATACTGGAGCTGCTGTGGATCCAGACTGTCAGGTGTGACACTGCTGTGGGAAAGTGACAGGAATAGCAAGGATAGTAAATAAGGTTGCACACTAATAAATTGTGGAGCATCAGTTGTGTGCGTCACTGTGAATAATAATTTCAATCATATTGTATTCCCAGTGAATGAGTCTATTATGTTGAAAATTGCTTTTCATCTCAAAGCACGGAGTCCATTTTATTCAGAGCTGGTGGAATGTTTTCTGATTCCATTAATAATGATTTTAACCTTTACACACACACTCACACTGACGCACACACTCACACTGACGCACACACTCACACTGACACACACACTCACACTGACGCACACACACACACACTGACACACACACACACTCACACTGACGCACACACTCACACTGACGCACACCCATACTCACACTGACGCACACACTCACACTGAGGCACACACTCACACTGACGCACACACACACTCACACTGACGCACACACTCAGTCACACTGACGCACACACTCACACTGACGCACACACTCACACTGACGCACACACTCACACTGACTCACACACTCACACTGACACACACACACACTCACACTAACGCACACACTCACACTGACACACACACTCACACTGACGCACACACTCACACTGACTCACACACTCACACTGACACACACACACACTCACACTAACGCACACACTCACACTGACACACACACTCACACTGACGCACACACTCACACTGACTCACACACTCACACTGACACACACACACACTCACACTAACGCACACACTCACACTGACACACACACTCACACTGACGCACACACTCACACTGACTCACACACTCACACTGACACACACACACACTCACACTAACGCACACACTCACACTGACACACACACTCACACTGACTCACACACTCACACTGACACACACACACACTCACACTGACGCACACACTCACACTGACGCACACACTCACACTGACTCACACACTCACACTGACACACACACACACTCACACTAACGCACACACTCACACTGACACACACACACACTCACACTGACGCACACACACACTCACACTGATGCACACACACACTCACACGGACACGCACACACACACTCACACTGACGCACACACACACTCACACTGACACACACACACTCACACTGACGCACACACACACTCACACTGATGCACACACTCACACTGACGCACACACTCACACTGACGCACACACACACTCACACTGACGCACACACACACTGACGCACACACTCACACTGACGCACACTCACTCACACTGACACACACACTCAGTCACACTGACGCACACACTCACACTGACGCACACACTCACACTGACGCACACTCACTCACACTGACGCACACACTCAGTCACACTGACGCACACACTCACACTGACGCACAGACTCACACTGACGCACACACTCAGTCACACTGACGCACACACTCACACTGACGCACACTCACTCACACTGACGCACACACTCAGTCACACTGACGCACACACTCACACTGACGCACACTTCACACTGACACACACACTCAGTCACACTGACGCACACACTCACACTGACGCACACACTCAGTCACACTGACGCACACACTCACACTGACACACACACACACACACACTGACGCACACACTCACACTGACGCACACACTCACACTGACGCACACTCACTCACACTGACACACACACTCAGTCACACTGATGTACACACTCACACTGACGCACACACTCACACTGACGCACACACTCAGTCACACTGGCGCACACACTCACACTGACGCACACGCACTCACACTGACGCACACACTCAGTCACACTGACGCACACACTCACACTGACGCACACACTCACACTGACGCACACTCACTCACACTGACGCACACACTCAGTCACACTGACGCACACACTCACACTGACGCAAACACTCACACTGACGCACACACTCAGTCACACTGACGCACACACTCACACTGACGCACACACTCAGTCACACTGACGCACACACTCACACTGACGCACACACTCAGTCACACTGACGCACACACTCACACTGACGCACACACACACGCACACTGACGCACACACACACACACACTGACGCACACACTCACACTGACGCACACACTCAGTCACACTGACGCACACACTCACACTGACGCACACACTCACACTGACGCACACACTCACACTGACGCACTCAGTCACACTGACGCACACTCACTCACACTTACGCACACACTCAGTCACACTGACGCACACACTCACACTGACGCACACACTCACACTGACGCACACACTCACACTGACGCACACACTCAGTCGCACTGACGCACACACTCACACTGACGCACACACACACTGACGCACACACTCACGCTGACACACACACTCACACTGACGCACACACTCACACTGACGCACACACTCACGCTGACACACACACTCACACTGACGTACACACTCACACTGACGCACACACTCACACTGACGCAAACACACACGCACACTGACGTACACACTCACACTGACGCACACACTCACACTGACGCACACACTCACACTGACGCAAACACACACTCACACTGACACACACACTCACGCTGACACACACACTCACACTGACGCACACACTCACACTGATGCACACACTCAGTCACACTGACGCACACACTCACACTGACGCACACACACACTCACACTGACGCACACACACACTGACGCACACACTCACGCTGACACACACTCACACTGACGCACACACTCACACTGACGCACACACTCACGCTGACACACACACTCACACTGACGTACACACTCACACTGACGCACACACTCACACTGACGCAAACACACACTCACACTGACGTACACACTCACACTGACGCACACACTCACACTGACGCACACACTCACACTGACGCAAACACACACTCACACTGACGCACACACTCACGCTAACACACACACTCACACTGACGCACACACTCACACTGACGCACACACTCAGCCACACTGATGCACACACTCACACTGACGCACACACTCACACTGACGCAAACACACACTCACACTGACGCACACACTCACGCTAACACACACACTCACACTGACGCACACACTCACACTGACGCACACACTCAGCCACACTGATGCACACACTCACACTCACTTGACCTGGGTGCTCCAGAACCTCCTTCCTCAGGGACTGAAACATGGCTGGCACCAACTTAGCAGAAAGTGACAGTATGGTCGGGGATATAGCTCAGGATTTAGCACTTTCTTGACATTGTAGGCGCTATGTCAAGTTGAGACTTTGGTGATCCGATGATTCCCCCGAGCCGCATTGACTATCCATTGGCCCAGCCTCATTCTGACCCTGAGGAACACCACCAACGACAAGTTCCCCTCCAAGTCACTCACTATCCTGACTTGGAAATATATTGGCCGTTCCTTCACTGTCACTGGGTCAAAATCCTGGAATTCCCTCCCCAATGTCATTGTGGGTCGATCCACGGAACATGGACTGCAGCGATTCAAGAAAGCAGTTCACCACCACCTTCTCAAAGGATGGCCAATAAATGTTGGCCAACCAGTGACACCCATTTCCCATGAGTGAGTGGAAACTAGTTGCTTCCTCTGATCGGGCAGACTGGGGGTGATTGCTGGGGGTGCAGTTAAAATAAAATGAGTAAAATCCCAGCATGTTTGCCGCTGAGCTGTGATTCTTCCCTGTCAGATTTTTCAGGCATGTGAAGAGGCTGCCTCGATTTGGAGTCACTCAGGCCAATTGGGGTCCTAATGTGTCAATAGGACCCCAGTTGTCAGCAGGGCGGCCTGGAAGGTGCCCGCAGCGAGCGCCTTGGTCAAAGCAAGAAAGAGGCCACATCTGCCCACTTCTCCTCACTCCCACCCCCCCCCCAACTCCCTCAGAGGGAAATTAAGGCCTCCTCTGCCTGGGTTCTGCCCCTTCGCAAGCCAGCCTAAATTCATTGCAAGCGTACCTACCTCAAGTGAAATAGGGGGTATGGAGACCTCCGCTCGACTCCCACCTTCCGGCTCTTTCTGTCAGGAGCTGGACAGCTGGCACGTTAATGAGGCCCAGTTGTTAAAGTCCAGGATGGCCATTCCGGCCTAGCGACCTCTCCCAAGCCTGCAGTCTCCCCTCCCCACACCCTCAGAAAGGTTAAAACTGCCCCCCCCCCTCCCCATAACTTTACATCAATCAGAAACCCTATTGTTGCACCATCAACAACAACAACCTCTATTTGCTTAGCGCCTTCAAACAAGCATCCCCGGATCCTTCACAGGGACATTACAAAAACTAAACAGAACTGCAAGGAATTATCCTTCCAGACAAACAAAAGCTTGGTCAAAGAGGTGGGTTTTAAAGTGAGTCTTAAAAGATCAAAGTGAGGTGGGAAAGGCAGGATGAGGGAATCTCAAAGCTTGGGGATCCAAATGGCTGCCAAAGGCCAACTGGGGCTGGACAGGAGGCCAGGCTCCAGGGGGGTAGGTATACTGCAGAGAGGTGGAGATTCCAGAGATAGGGAGGGCGAGGCTTTGGAGGAGTTTCATAATCTAACCCAGCACAAGCTGGGATTTTTGCACTATTTAGATTCATCAGTAACTCACTGTAACTCTGCAACCTGAGGGTAAACGAGTTCAAACCTCGTTACAAAGATGGCAAGAAAACTGGTTTCTCTGAAGGAAGAAGTGAGTGTAATTGCTGGACTAGGCGACATCACAATGCAATACTAGAATGCTTTATACATAGCTGCCTGGGCGAGCCTCTATCTGCTGCTGTCTCTGCACAGGGCTGAATAAATACAAACATCAGAAACTCAGATACCCAGCCGCATTCATTGGCCTATAGCTGTCTGCAGCAACCATGTTTTGTCTGATATGTTGGGGGTAAGCGAGTGTGGAAGATGCAGGTACAGAGTGCCTGCTCCTTCTCTGAGTTTACATGGAGCCAGTGTATTGTGTACTCCACATGTCGTGTCCCACATGTCACATTCCACATGTCGCGTCCCACATGTCACATCCCACATGTTACATTCCACATGTCACATCCCACATGTCACATTCCACATGTCACATCCCACATGTCACATTCCACATGTCACATCCCACATGTCACATTCCACATGTCACAGCCCACATGTCACATCCCACATGTCACATCCCACATGTCACATCCCACATGTTACATTCCACATGTCACATCCCACATGTCACATTCCACATGTCACATCCCACATGTCACATCCCACATGTCACATCCCACATGTCACATCCCACATGTTACATTCCACATGTCACATCCCACATGTCACATCCCACATGTCACATTCCACATGTCACATCCCACATGTCACATCCCACATGCTGCATCCCACATGTCACATCCCACATGTCACATCCCACATGTCACATCCCACATGTTACATTCCACATGTCACATCCCACATGTCACATTCCACATGTCACATCCCACATGTCACATTCCACATGTCACATTCCACATGTCACATCCCACATGTCACATCCCACATGCTGCATCCCACATGTCACATCCCACATGTCACATCCCGCATGTCACATCCCACATGTCACATTCCACATGTCACATCCCACATGTCACATTCCACATGTCACATCCCACATGTCACATTCCACATGTCACATCCCACATGTCACATCCCACATGCTGCATCCCACATGTCACATCCCACATGTCACATCCCACATGTCACATCCCACATGTCACATCCCACATGTTACATTCCACATGTCACATCCCACATGTCACATTCCACATGTCACATCCCACATGTCACATTCCACATGTCACATCCCACATGTCACATCCCACATGCTGCATCCCACATGTCACATCCCACATGTCACATCCCGCATGTCACATCCCGCATGTCACATCTCACATGACACATTCCAACATGACACATTCCACATGCCACATTCTGTATGTCACATCCCACGTGTCACACGTCCCAATCCACATGTCACAATCCACAGATCATACTTCACGTGACACACTGCCATATGTGTTTAGTCGTTATATTTCTGATGATGAGCCAGTGCTGTGTAATGATGTGTCTATCTGTGGCTGACCTGTTCCCTGTGTGTGTATTTCCACCGCTCACTGACCCTTGGGAAGGCTGGGAAAGTATTTCAGTTCTTCTGTTGTTTGTGAGATCCGTGTTATGAAAGTCGCTGCCGTATCCATCCTGACCTTCCGTCTCGTTTCCGACAAAAACTTCACTAACTTCATTTTAAATTTCCCCAACAGCCGCCTCTCCAAATCTGAGCCCCTATTGGACGACCCTGTCGGGTATGTATTTTCTGATCTTTCCCTGTCTGCAGCCTGAAGTGTAATTCTTTCAGGAACTGAGTCCTCCTGAGCCTCGGCTGCTCCTCACGACCTTCTTGAACACTGCTCCATTACTGTAATTACCTTTTATGATTGTGGCAATACAGCTAAGAAAAATTATTGTAATGAGTTTAACTCTTCCAGCATTGACGGCCTTTTCCAGCTTTCAGGAATGCCTGGGCATTTCTTTTCTCTTGTTCACATTTTCAAACACTCTCATCCGGAAGGGGATATTTTTATCGGAAAGCTGGATGCCAAGCTGACATTGAGCAGTGCATTCAGAATATACACTTGATATTCGAGGACACAGTTCATTTTTGACTATCTGTTCACATATTGAAAGAGAAATATTGATTCCTGATGCCCAAAGACACTGTGAAGTACGCTGTCCCTTTCAATATAAAATAATTAGAAATGTACTCAGTGCAATGGAGAAACAATAAAGGTTCCTCACTTTATTGCCTTCTGCTCACAGAGAGACACAGCATTAGAGTCAGAGAGCAGTACAGCACGGAAACAGGCCCTTCGGCCCAACCCATCCATGCCAACCGTGCTGCCCTTCCAGCTAGTCCCAACTGCCCACATTTGGCCCCGATCCCTCTCATCCATTTCCATCCAAATGCTTTTTAAGGGCTGCACGGTGGTTAGCAATGTTGCCTCACAGCCCCAGGGATCTGGGTTCAATTCTGGCCTTGGGTCACTGCCTGTGTGGAGTTTGCACATTCTCCCCGTGTCTGCGTGGCTTTCCTCCGGGTGCTCCAGTTTCCTCCCATGGTCCAAAGGCGTGCAGATTAGTTTGACTGGCCGTGCTAAATTGCCCCCTAGCGTCAGGGGGGATTGGCAAGGTAAATGAAGGTGACAGGAATAGGGTCTGGGTGGGATTGTGGTCGGTACTGACCCAATAGGCCGAATGGCCTCCTTCTGTACTGCAGGGTGTCTATGAAATGTTGTTATTGAACCTGCCTCAACCACTTTCTCTGGCAGCTCACTCCATACTCACACCTCCCTGTGTGTGAAGAAGTTGCCCCTCAGGTCCCTTTTTACCCCTTAGACGTCTGCCCTCTGGGAAAAAGACTTTGGACAAGATGTTCCAGGCCTGTTCATCCCAAAAACTGGGAAAATCCTACCCAAAGTTCACGGGCTTTTCCATGATCCGCTCCTTGGTTCCCGATTCCCGTGGCGGGGGGAACAGGAGGATTCACCCCTCTGTGTGTCCACCCTATTGATGCCCCTCATGGTTTTATTCACCTCAATGAAGCCACCCCTCATTCTCCCACATTCCAAGGAATAAAACCCTAACCTGGATAACCGTTCCCTGTAACTCTGGCCCACGAGTCCCGGCAACTGGTAGATCTTTTCTGAACTCTTTTCAGTTTATCAGCGTCTTCCGTATAACAGGGTGACCAAAACTGTACTCACTACTCCAAGTGCAGCCTCACCGCCAACTTATACACTATAACATAATGTCCCAACTCCTATACTCAATGCCCTGGCTGATGAAGGCCAGTGTGCTAAATGCCACCTTCACCACTCTGTCTAACCTTTCAACAAACTATGTACTTGTACACCTAGGTCCCTCTGTTCCTTCCCTAGGATCCGACCATTCTCTGTATAAGTCCTACCATGGTTTGACTGTCCAAAATGCAACATCTCACACTTATCTGTACTGAAATCCATTTGCCAATTCTGGGCCCACTTCCCGATCTCCCAGTAATTTTTGACACCGTTCTTCCCAACCAACTATATCTCCTAATTTGGTATCATCCGCAAACTCACTAACCTTTCTAAAGGATGAACAAATATTTCTTCCAACTAAGTGGAGAATTTGTGTCTTTGATCCCAGTTTCATTCCCTCTATTCCCCTCCAAGGTTGCCCTATCGCCGACCCTTCACAATCTCAGGGTTTGACCCCAGGATGAGTTTGCATCCACGTATCCGTGCCATCAGTAAAACCCCCTCCATCTTATCGCTGGACACTGCCCCAGCCTCTGGTCATCTGCTGAAACCCCCAACCATGGCCTTTGCTACTTGGACAATCCTCACATTCTCCTGGCCAGCTTCCAATCTTCCATTCTCTCCGTTCTCTTCCATTCCATTTACGCTCCGTCAAAGCCTTGATCGGTTTATTGTAATCCACATGGTTCTCTTCCCCGATCACCCTGCACTCGCTCAATTATATTGGCCTCCAGTTAAGCAATGCCCTCGTCTTCAAAACCATAGAATCCCTACAGTGCAAAAAAGAGGCCATTCAGCCCATCAGATCTGCACTGACTTTCCAAAACAGCATCCCACCCAGCCGCATCCCCCAATGCTCTATCTCCATAACCCCACACATTTAGCACGGCCAATCCCCCAGCTACACATCTTTGGATATTAAGGGTCAATTTAACATGGCCAATCCACCTATCCACACATCTTTGGAGTGTGGGAGGAAACCGGAGCACCGGGAGGGAACCCATGCAAACACGGGGAGAACATGCTAACTCCACACAGACAGTGACCAAACTGGGAATCGAACCCGGGTTCCTGATGCTGTGAGGCAGCAGTGCTGACCACTGTACCACCGTGTCTCCCTTTAATTCTGCAGCTTGCTTTAAACCTATCTATGGTCTTGTTCCTCCTCTCTGTCAACCCGTCTAGCCCCACAACCCTCCGGAATCGCTGAGCTCTCATCCTGGCCTCTGAGCCCCCACCTTCCCAATTTGAATCATTCCACCATTGGCGTTCGCTGTCAGGGTCCCAAGGTCTGGAATTCCCTCCCTGATCCTCTCCATCTCTGTCTCCTCCTTCAAGAAACTCCATAGAAATGACCTCCAAGCTGATGACCACCTCCCCTGATATCTCCTTATGGGTATCAAACCTTATTTAATAATTCTCCTGAGAAATGACTTAGGGCATCCCAGTCTTCGGGAGGTGGGGTGGGGAAGGGGGGGGGGGGTCCAGGAATTGAGAACCCAGGGCGAAGGCAGGAAGAATGGAAGAGAACATCTCTTGGTCCAAGTGCGGAGGGCTTATTTCTTGTGCATTTCTTTCTTGACAGAAGGCTACCCAGTTCGAACGTCTCTGCAGTCAACCGGTAAGAATCAGACTGTGCCTTATCTCTACGGAGTGGGTGGGGGGGGGTGGTGTTGCTGGTGTGGGAAGCAGTGGCGGTGGGATTTGAACCCGTGTTACCCGAAGTACTGAGCCGGGCCTCTGGATTACTAGCCCAGTGACACTACCACCCTGCTGAGCACAGTGAAGTGATTTTGAAATGTGGCCCTTGCCGTTTGCACCCAGGGAGGTCAGGCGGGCAGGGTGGTGAAATGACGGTGCAGTGAACAGGGATGGGATAGGAATTAGTCCGTTCCTGTTTCCTCGCACAGCCTCGAGGCTGTCGATCTCATGGCCCCTGGGGAAAGATGCTGGGAGGTGAACGGAGGTTCATCTCTGGGTCTCCTCCGAGTAACTGAGGTGTGGTGTCAGCACGGTCTCACTTTCCCGGGCACCTCAGCCATAGAAATATAGAAGGTAGGAGCAGGAGGAGGCCATTCGGCCCTTCGAGCCTACTCCGCCATTCATCACCATCATGGCTGATCGTCCAACTCAATCGCCTAATCCTGCTTTCTCCCCGTTGACCCCAATTGCCCCAAGTACTGCATCCAGCCACCTCTTGAATACTTTCAATTGTCAACACCAACACCTTTCCCCGTAACCCCACATATTTACCCCATTAATCCCTCTGACCTACACATCCCAGGACACTAGGGGGCAATTGAGCAAGGCCAATGCACCTAACCTGCATATCTTTGGACTGCGGGAGGAAACCGGAGCACCCGGAGGAAACCCACGCAGACACGGGGAGAATGTGCAAACTCCACACGGACAGTGACCCAAGCCAGAGATTGAACCCAGTTCTCTGGAGCTGTGAGGCAGCAGTGCTGACCACTGTGCTGTCCAGCGGGAATTTCCAGTCCTGCGTTGCCTTCCTTGCTGGCAGTGGCTTTCCGGTGTGCCCCAGGACTGAAGGGGGTGGTCTGGGTGAGGAGGTGAGAGGGCAGAGGTTCGAGGAGAGGTTCGTGGATGCAGAATTGGAACTCGTAACGGAGTAAGGAGGAGGACCCCAGCCTCTTGTGGTCTCCACAGGAAGGCCTTTGGTTAAAAAAAAGTCTTCATTAAAACCTTCTCCTGTGACTCGAGGGCAGAGTCTCAGAGTGAAGGGACACTCCTTTAAAACCGAGGCGAGGAAGAATTTCTTCAGCCAGAGAGCGGTGAATCTGTGGAACTCTTCTCCACAGAGAGCTGAGAACTCAGCTGAGAACTGAGAACTCTCCACAGAGAGCTGTGGAGGCCGGGTCATCGAGGGTCTTTCATCTAGAGAGAGATAGGTTCTTGATTAATGAGGGGATCGGGGTTATGGTGAGAAGGCAGGAGAATGGGGATGAGAAGTGTATCGGCCATGATTGAATGGTGGAGCAGGTATGATGGGCCAAATGGCCTAATTCTGCTCTGACGCCCACCAATCCTGAGCAGATTTGGCCGAAGAATGAGAAAACAAGTGGATTCTTTATCAGGCATGAAACCTCCTCATTGACATGTTCACTTGGAATAATGTCGGGTTTAGGGACACCCAAAAGTAATGGGCCCTGTGTCATTGCCGTCGCAACCAATCACCATGGAGATTGTGCCAAAAATATAGAAGCAACTCAGGCAACTTTCAACCCCAATCTGAATGGATTATGTTCATCTGGGAACGAATGTTGGCCCCTATTTCTCCCTGAAATGGCACCTTACGTGTTCCCTTTAACACACTGCTGTACAGAGTGAGAGGACCTCGTGTTAAAGATACGCCCAAAGAACCACATCTTTGATAATCCAACCTCTCTCTCAGTGCTCCACCTGTAAGGATCAGACTAGATTAAGGGCTGGAATCCTAGAGCGAGTGTTAATCTCTCCATCTTCTGGTCTGGGAGCCGGGATGTAGTTCTCAGCCAAGCTGGCGAAATTATACGGCTGCTTTGGACACCCTGTGAGCTGGGCTGCTATCAATCCACGATCAGAGAAATGGATCGTGTTCCGATTAGAGAGAGAGCATGTCTCAGCCGGGAAAATGGACACGGGAGGATGAATCTTTGAATGTGGGGGCTGGTAAGGTGGAAAAGGGGGACCCCGATCATGGTTCTGGGAGGAAGGGGTTGCCGATGCACCAGGAGGTACTCTTCAGCTATAGGCAATAAAATAAAACAAGACTTATTCCAACTTATAAATCAAAAGAAAAGATTTAATAAAGAAACTTCATTACTCCAACACTTGAAGCCTCTAAGACCACTCTAAGCTCCTACAAACCCCAGCAGCTTTATATTTATACTGAGTCAGCTGACCACCACATCATTTTGACATTGGTCACATAGTTTACCAGGACATCTGACCCTTACAGCATGTTACCATTGGTTGCACTACAACAGATCCAATGTTATCATTGGTTCCATTCTAACAGGAGGAAATGAGTCAGACATGGTTCATCGAGTCTACACTGACCATAATCCCACACGGGCCCTATTCCCGTAACCCCACATATTTACCCTGCTGGACCCCCTGGTTGAAGGCTTCACCAGTCACGGTTGGGTGGGTGATGGGGTGGGGTGGGAATCCTCAGTTGGAGATTAAAGGAAGGAAGATGTATCAGAAGTGCTTCTCTGAAGGTGCAGAGGAAGAACAACACCTCCTTTATTTTTATGGAGGTTGAAATATTTCTCTGTGGGTTTTAAACACCCCATTAGTCGCTCAAGCAAATGCTCCCAAAATGAAGCTAACAAAAATAATTTGAGAAGAGTTTGCTATGGGAATATTGTGAAGTCGATATTTATAAATCCACAGCTTCGAGAATAGTGAACAGATCTTTCCCGAGGAAACCCAAACCACTTTAAAACATTGTACTTTGATTTTAGAAGAGGTGATGGCCTAGTGGTATTATCGCTAGACTATTAATCCAGAAACCCAACTAATGTTCTGAAGACCAGGGTTCGAATCCCACCACGGCACATGGTAGAATTTTAATTCAATAAAAAACATCTGAAATTAAGAATTTACTGATGACCATGAAACCATTGTTGATTGTCAGAAAAACCCATCTGGATCACTAATGTCCTTTAGGGAAGGAAATCTGCCGTCCTCTCCTGGTCTGGCCTATATGTCACTCCAGAGCCATAGCAATGCGGTTGACTCTCAACTGCCCTCTGAGATGGCCTGACAAGCAACGAGGGATGGGCAATAAATGCTGGCCCAGCCAGCGATGATGTAGAGATGCTGGTGTTGGACTGGGGTAAACACAGAAGTCTCACAACACCAGGTTAAAGGCTTATTTGGTAGCTTTTGCCAGCAACATCCCACGAATGGATAAAAACTTAGATTGAAAAGCTGGTTCATCATGGAAAGTAATAGAAATTAGAAGCGGGGGAGGCCATTTGGCCCTTCGAGCCTACTCCACCATTCATTTTGATCATGGCTGATCATTGCATTCAATATCCTGATTCCACCCCTTTCCCCCATAACCTTTGACCCCTTTAGCCCCAAGAGCGATATCTAATTTCTTCCTGAATTGAAATATGTTGGCTGCAAAAACAAAACTATTTAAGAATCATATTTAGTTCATGTCTTTGCCAGAATTTGCATGTCTTCCTGTCATTTCACATTGGTGACATTACCGTCTATTAACGGTCGGAATGCCACACACCCATTTATTCTTCGTTACGATTGGTCCCTTCACCCTCGCCAATGCGATAGCAGTTGTTGTATACCGATTGGCACACTCACCGCCAGTGTGTAGAGGAACCATTCCCAGATTTATGGGTTGGCATCAGAGGGCACCGGAATTTGGTTTCGGGGCAGCCGGATACACGGAGACCCTAAAAGGTGACGTAAAGTGGCAGAGCTGTGGGACGGGATTTTCCGGCCTTTCCCACTGCCAGGATCCTCCAGTCCCGTCGCTGGCCAATAGCGGGCCACCTCTGGGTGCAGAAAATCCCACCCCTGACTCGCAGTCATATTGTAATCCGCATGTTCCTCTTCCCCTATCCCCCCAGCGCTTGCTCGGTTACATGGGCCTCCAGTTGAACAATGCCTCAGTCTTTAGAACCATAGAACCCACTACAGTGCAGAGGGAGGCCATTTGGCCCATCAAGCCTGCGCTGAGAACAGTCCCAACCAGGCCCTAACCCTGTAACTCCATATATTTACCCTAGCTAGTGCCCCTGACACTAAGGGGCAATTTAGCAAGGCCAATCCCCCCTAACCCTCACATCTTTGGACTGTGGAAAGAAATCAGAGGAAACCCACACAGACACGGGGAGAACATGCAAACTCCACACAGACAGTGACGGGAGGCTGGAAGTGAACCCAGGTCCCTGGCGCTGTGAGGGAGCAGTGCTAACCACCGTGCCACCCAAACTAGCCTGTAATTCAGGCAGAGAGAGAGAAAGCAAAGGGTTAAAATCTGACATGAATTGTTTTCATAATGTTTCTGTTTAAAATCTATAATTAATACCAACTTTCAGTACTTACACACTCAAGCATCCAAAAACTGTCACATGTGAGTCTGAGACAGAAAGACAGAGCGTGAAATAGACACTGACTCCGAGATTTGTACTGTCAGTTTGTATATTTTTTTCTCAATCTGAAACCTATTGTAATTTAACCTTTCATTCTCCTTTACTGTTTAAAAAAAAAACAGGAACGGATTGTCATCAGAGAAGGCAGGTGCTGTAACTGATGATGCGAATATTTACCAAAAGTACATTGCCAGGTATGCAAAATTGGTATTGTATTAAAAAATTGTTTAGCTTTGAAGGAAACGCAGACAGGCTTTTATTGTTCAGTGTTGGCTACATTTCAGAGTCATTTAGTCACTGGCAAATTGTGAGTTTACGCAGAATGGTTGATGCAGAATGTTTGCCCTTTCCCACTGCTGGATCGCTAGGTCTCCACCCCGAACCCCAATGTTAAAGGTCCCGTTCGGAGGTGGGGGTGTGATCTGGGAAGTCTAGCACCAAACCACCCTCAAACCTTCTCGGCTCGATTTACCGATACCATCCGGGATGAGGGTCAGATACTCAGATACCACGTTGGGTGCGCAGTTCTGGTCACTGTGTTACAGGAAGGATGTTAATTGCCCGGGAAGGAGTGCTGAGGAGGTTGACGTTGCCAAGGCTTGCAGCTGTGAGGAGAGATTGGGGTTATTTTCCTTGGAACAGAATCAGTGTCGCGGGAACATGAGGAAGAGGCAGAGAGAGGTGAGCGTCTGGGGTTTGCTGCCTGAATTGGTGGTGGATGTAGAGACCCTAAACTCTTAAAAAGTACCTGGCACCTTAAGCTACAGGGCTATGGGCCAGGTGCAGGAAGGTTGAATAGAGGGAGTACCTGGATGTCTTTGGGTTAGCAGGGACAAGGTGGGCTGAATAGCCCCCTTTTTGTGCCGTAACATTTCTATGATTCTATCACACGTGTACCTGATGGGTTGTACACTGCGGAGACTGGGACATGGGGAGCTCAGAGCTCCCTCCAAGAAGAAAATAAACCATTTTAACAAGCATCCACACACCGAGCATTTGAAACAGGCTCCAGCTGCCAGAGGTGTTTGTTCCCCAGTTAAATACCCAAACTGACCATCCCCAGCACGGAGCTCGAGTCATTTCTGAGCTACAAAGATCTAAATTTTAACAAAAGCGAGATTGTTGAGAGAGGTTTCCAGAGCTTTAATCGTACGCACATACGACCATAGAATGTCTATAGTGCAGAGGGAGCCATCGAGCCTGCACTGACTGGCTGAAAGAACATTCTACCCAGGCCCACCATCTACCCTAAACCCATAACCCTGCTCATTTACTACAGCCAACCCACCTAATCTACATATTTTTGGACCCTAAGGGACAATTTATCGTGGCCAATCCACCAAACCCCACACATCTTTGAACTGTGGGAGGAAGCCAGAGGAAACCCATGCAGACACGGGGAGAATGTGCAAACTCCACACAGACAGAGCCGGGAACTGAACCCGGGTCCCTGGTGCTGTGAGGTAACAGTGTTAACCACTGTGCCACTGCGCTGCCCCTGTGTAGACAGAGGATTATTTAGCCTCCTGGATAATAGTGTGAAAAGGGGAATATCAACTCAGCCCCTCATCATCAAACATTCCTCCCTATTTTTCATTCCCTATTGCCCTGAGGTACACCTACGCAGTGTTCCTTGCAATTACTCCCATCCTCTCTCCTGTAAACAGCATCCAACCCATTCATCCTCACTCCCTCAGGACGTTTCTGAGGGGTGCAGTAAGGGGAGGAGTTGTGCCTGGGTTGGGTATAGTACAGAGTCCATCGCTCAAGGGAGAACAGGAGGGAAGCTTCTCTCCGACCAGGTTTTCCTGAGAATTCCCTCACTGGGTGTCCTGGCCTTGGGCCATCCCAGTATTCCACCCTTACTCATGCCTTGCTCCCCCTCCATTCCCCCCACTCTCATTGATTAGAGAATCTGGGAAAGGCCGGAGACTGACAGATAATTTGTTAGTTTGTTTGTCCACTCCAGGGGTAAGTGGGACAGACCGGCTGCTGCTGCCCAGCAGGGTAAAGGCCACATTGACGGACGTAACAGTCCCGTAGGCCCCATTTCCCCCCTGTGCCTTCAGGCCCCGGGGGGGGGGCCTGGCTGGAAGCGAGCCCTGTGGACACATTTTACAGCGATTAATCACTTCACTCACAGACTTAAGGTGAATACGTCCATCCAGTGGAGCTAACTTGGCTCCAGATAAAGCTTCCATCAAGCCCAGGAACCCGGAGAGATGTTTTGGTTTACTCGGCTGATACCGGAGTTGAGGGGATTGAGCTATGAGGAGAGGCTGAATGAACTAGGCTTGTACTCGTTAGAGTTTAGAAGAATGAGGGGAGATCTCATTGAGACGTATAAGATGATGAATGGGATGGATAGGATAGAGGTGGAGAGGCTCTTCCCGCTCAAAAAAGACAGTAGGACTAGGGGGCACAGCCTCAAGATAAAGGGGGGGCAGTTTAGAACAGAGTTGAGGAGGAACTTCTTCACTCAAAGGGTGGTGAATCTCTGGAATTCTCTGCCCGTTGAAGTGGTGGAGGCTGCCTCGCTAAATATTTTTAAGAAGCGGGTTGATGGGTTTTTGATAAGAGAGGGGATTAAGGGTTATGGGGAGAGGGCGGGAAGGTGGAACTGAGCCACGACAGATCAGCCATGATCTTATTGAATGGCGGGGCAGGCTCGAAGGGCTAGATGGCCTACTCCTGCTCCTATTTCTTATGTTCTTTTGTTCTTATTCCAAATCAGTAAAATGGAATCCACGTGGCCAACCGCTCTGTCTGCCTCAGACCCAACTCAGGGAGCCAGCAATATTTGAATCTGTTCCCTTTTCTGCCCAGTTCACAGCTGCTCTGATAGCACCATCGCTCTGCCCGTTTGTGATCAGGACAGCTGCGTTGACCATATAGAGCTAGCACGGAGCCAGGGGAGCTGAATGGCCTCCATGCTGTAATGATGTGGAGACGCCGGTGTTGGACTGGGGTAAACACAGTAAGAAGTCTCACAACACCAGGTAAAAGTCCAACAGGTTTACTTGGCAGTAAATTTTGCCACCAAATAAACTTGTTGGACTTTAACCTGGTGTTGTGAGATTTCTTACTGTAACGGCTTAAATCAGTGTTTGCTTAAATCAAACCCGTGGGTCCATGGTGGAGAGCCCTGTGCTGATATATGGTGGTGTGAAGAGAGTTTAAAGTTTATTTATTAGTCACAAGTAAGGCTTACGTTAACACGTCAGTTCAGTTTATATGAAATCCCCTAGTCACCACACTCTGGTGCCTATTGGGTCAATGCACCCTAACCCACACATCTTTCAGACTGTGGGAGGAAACCGGTGCATCCGGAGGAAACCCACGTAGACACGAGGAGAATGTGCAAACTCCACACAGACAGTGACCCAAGCCGGGAATCGAACCCCGGTCCCTGGCAGGCAACTGTGCTAACCACTGTGCCTCTTGGGCCTGTACCCTTTGGAACGTAGAAGAAGGAAGGCAATCTTACTGAAAGATCCCAAGAGCACTCGACAGGGTGGATGCTGAGAGGATGTTGCTCCTCAGGACCATAAGATATAGGAGCAGAATTAGGCCATTCAGCCCATCATGCCTGCTCCACATTCAATCATGGCTGATATGATTCTTATCCCCATTCTCTGAATTCTTGATCCCCTATCTATCTATCTCTGTCTTAAAGACACTCGATGACCCGGCCTTCACAGCTTTCTGTGGTAAAGAGTTCCACAGATTCACCACTCTTTGGCTGAAGAAATCCCTCCTCATCTCAGTTTTAAAGGATTGTCCCTTCATTCTGAGGTTGTGCCCTCTGGTTTTAGTCTCTCCCATCAGTGGAAACATCCTCTCCACATCCACTCTATCCAGGCCTCTCAGTATTCCTTGTGGGGAATCTAGACACCGGGGCACAATTGAATACCTGATCCTGGGAATTGGGACAGACTAACTGATCCCCAGAATTGGGACCGACTATCCGATCCCCGGAATTGGGATTGACTATCCGATCCCGGGAATTGGGACAGGCTATCTGATCCCAGGAGTTGGGACAGGCTATCCAATCATGGGAATTGGGACAGAGTATCTGATCCCCGGAATTGGGATTGACTATCCGATCCCGGGAATTGGGACAGGCTATCCGATCCCAGGAATTGGGACAGGCTATTCAATCCCAGGAATCGAGACAGAGTATCTGATCCCCGAAATTGGGATTCACTATCCGATCCTGAGAATTGGGACAGGCTATCCGATCCCGGGAATTGGGACAGAGTATCTGATCCCTGGAATTGGGATTGACTATCCGATCCCAGGAATTGGGATAGGCTGTCCCATCTCAGGAATTGGGACAGACTATCTGATGCCCGGAATTGGGATTGACTATCCGATCCCGGGAATTGGGACAGAGTATCCAATCCCAGGAATTGGATCAAACTATCCGATCCCTGGAATTTGGACAGCCTGTCCGATCCCGGGTATTTGGACAGACTATCCGATCCTGGGAATTGGGACAGACTATCCGATCCCGGAATTCCCTGCTCTGGCATTCAAAGAGATCGTGGCATATCTTCAATCTCGAGTCCCGCTTTCCCGCTGAATCTCTCCTCGGTGTTCGAATCCGGAGTTGAGAGAGTTTGTGTCATGTTTTGGGTTTCTGGTTCCGGAGGAAGTTCCGGATCGGGGCTGTAACTGTTCCTTTCAGGATAGCAGCTGTGACTGCGCGCCCTGCTCAAACCATCCCATTTCCATATCAGATTAGCCACTGTATTTGTTTCAGGGTTAGGACCTCGGAGCGCGAGGAACGCAATCTCGATGCAAGTTCAACCTAATACTTGCTGCAAACAAGAAACAGTAGCCTGCAAAAAAATCCAGGAGCTGATTCCATTTACGGTGGAGATTTAATTAAGGAATCTTAATGAGGCCAAAGCTACATCTGCCAAGTCCTCTCTGTTTTCAGATTCGCTTTACATAATGCATAAAATTTGTCTAAACATCTCCTGGCTGATGGTGGGAGCTGTGCGAGATAAGCTGCAATATCATTTCAATTTCCTTATTTAAACCACTCAGACAAAGGAAATGCCACAACTTCGATCTGATGCTGACGGACAGTTAGACACACCAGCCCTGGGACCATTGCCCCTCATTTGATTTCCAGAAGGGGGGGGTAAAGACCGCCCCCACCTCACCCCACCCTCCCACACCTCCCCACCATTCCCAGCCCGCCACTACCCCCACCCTTCCACCTGCCCTCCCCAACAGCCCCCCCCTTCCACATTTCCGCACCACCCTCCTCACCACCCACTCCCCCCATCCCACCCCCCCCACACACTCTCTGACCTCCCCTCCCCAGCCCCCCCTAGCCCACCATCACCCACATACCCCACCCCCACACTTCCTCCACACTGCGCCACATCTCCCCACCGCCCCCCCCACACCCCCTTCCAACACTCCCACATCTCCCCACCGCCCCCGCGTCTCCCCGCTACCCTCCCCACCGCCCACACTCCCCCACCCCCCCTCTCCACACTGCCCACACTCCCCCATGCTTCCCTGCCTCCTCACACTTCCCCAACCCCCCCCCCACAACCTCCCCATCACCCACTACATCTCCCCACCTCCCCTCCCACATCTCCCCACCACCCTCCCCACCGCCCACACTCCCCCACACTTTCCCCGCCCCCCCCACACTTCCCCAACCCCCCCCACAACCTCCCCATCACCCACTACATCTCCCCACCTCCCCTCCCACACTCTCCCACCCCCCTCTCCACACTGCCCACACTCCCCCACACTTTCCCCGCCCCCCCCATACTCCCCCACGCTTCCCCGCCCCCTCACACTTCCCCAACCCCCCCCCCACAACCTCCCCATCTCCCACTACATCTCCCCACCTCCCCTCCCACATCTCCCCACCGCCCTCCCCACCGCCCACACTTTCCCCGACCCCCCCCCACACTTCCCCAACCTCCCCCCACAACCTCCCCATCACCCACTACATCTCCCCACCTCCCCTCCCACATCTCCCCACCACCCTCCCCTTCCCCGTCCCCTCACACTTCCCCACCTCCCCTCCCTACACCCGCGCCCCATCACCCACCCCACCTCCCCTCCACCCACCTCGTGAGTCAGAAGTTTGACCCACCCCCTGTGTCCCCTGGTTTTTACAGATGATTTCCTGCTTCCGTCCCCCCTCCTGAACCAGATTTTTATTGTACATAAATTCGACATCAAGATGCCACAATTGTCGTCATCTGAGATCTGTGGCAATCAGTGTGTCATTACATCATTAATATTTAATTGCCAGCGAATATAATCAGCCAATTAGAGTGACGCTGGCAGATTAAACTGTCCAGGGGCTGATGCCACATGGAAAACCAGGCCTGCAATTCTACCTGGACCTAATCCTGCTTTGTTTCAATGGAGCGGTTTTTAATGCGCCCAAAACACTGGTATTCAATTAACTAAATGAACTCTGCAGCGCTGATCGCTAAAAAGCAACCGCGGGATAATCTCTGTTTCAAAAAAATAAATAAATCTGAGTTAGCTTTTTCCTGTGGATTTTACTGCTTTGGCAGATGGTGCTTGTTGGCAGTGGCAACGGGAATGTTTATTTGTATGTTTTTTCATTATAATTGAGGGGGTTTTGACAGTCATCATTGTCAATATGTAATGAGTCTGAGAGTGCATTGAGAGTGCGTTTCCACTCTTGGCTATCGCATAACAACCTGGCACCAGGCCGCGAGGAAAGCTTCAATTTAATGCAAAAAAAAACCTATCTGGTGCGGAGGATAAACAAGCATATGCTTTGCTAAAGTCAGTTTAAAACATTCATCGCACAGAGGTTAGAGGGCCCGACTTTGGTGGTGAATATCGCAGTTGCTGCCGGCAGGTTTCACCTCAACTTTACACAGTCCAGTTTAGGATTTAACTTCACGGAGCCGCTGGCTGACACGTGCCGGACGGATCCTTTGGGATTTAGGATAGGACTGGGAGAGCAGTGCAGGGTAGGGACGGAGGGTGGGGCAGGGGGATGCGGGTGGGTGGGGGCCAATGTATCTTGGGCAGACCGAGCCCTGAGCTTCAGATGCAGGTGTAGGATTCAAGGCTCTCCGTCCCGGGGCACGTGGGCAGAAGGATTTGGGAATTGCCTCCCCCCCCCCCGGATCGCGACGTCTCCGAGACGAGCTGGAATCTCCAGAGGGAAGGGCTGGGGCCTGGGTGGGTGGGTGGGTTCTGAGAGTCAGGAAACCCCCTCACCTCCAGATCCCACCCTGTTAAACTCCTCGAGGAGCTGGGGAGGGCAGGAAGGCAACTTTCAATGTGGAGATCAGTGAAGCCTGACCAGTTTGTTAGGACACAGTCGTCTAGTTTAGGGGAAGCAGAGGCGAAATTTATTTTTATATTTTTTAGAAGAAGAACAACCCAGCACGGGAAACAGGCCCTTCGGCCCAACGAGCCCGCGCTGCCACATCACCCTACACCTATTCTACCCTGCATATAGAACCAGCATAGAACCCTACAGTGCAGAAACAGGCCCTTCGGCCCATCGAGTCTGCACCGAACACAATCCCACCCAGACCCTATCCCCATATTCCTGCTAATCCCTCTAACCTACACATCCCAGGATACTAAGGGGCAATTTTAGCATAGCCAATGAACCTAACCCGCACATCTTTGGACTGTGGGAGGAAACCGGAGCACCCGGAGAAAACCCACGCAGACACGAGGAGAATGTGCAAACTCCACACAGGCAGTGACCCGAGCCGGGAATCGAACCCAGGACCCTGGAGCTGTGAAGCAGCAGTGCTAACCACTGTGCTACCGTGCCGCCCGTGTGTAATAAGTCCTCGGAAGCAGAGATTCCTTCACCAAAATCCCTTTATTTACAAACTAAGTTGCTGCCGTTGGACTGGAACAGTAAGAAGTCTCACAACGTCAGGTTAAAGTCCAACAGGTTTATTTAGTAGCACGAGCTTTCAGAGCGCTGCCCCTTCGTCAGGTGAATGCATCAGGTGAGCACACTCATCTGACGAAGGGACAGCGCTCCAAAAGCTTATGCTACCAAATAGACCTGTTGGACCTTAACCTGGTGTTACAAACTCTAATACACAGAGTGCTCGTAGTCAGCAGTCTACCTCCGGGGGTGCCAGAGGAACTGACACGCCCAGTTAAGTACAAGGCAAAGACTCACTGATTGACCCATCAATTGGATCCTTAATGAGGGAGCTCATACTCCAATTGGTCAACCTCAATGACCTGACTGAAGTCACGACAACACGGTGAAAGATTTCCGAAGATGAGTCTTTTTGGCACAGGTTCTCACGCATCACCTTTCATTTGGCTGTTTTTGGCTCCTTTGTGTGTGTGCTGAGATGATTGGAGAGATTGGTGTCACTGGCCGGGTCTATCATTTATTGCCCATCTCTAATTGCCCTTGAGAATCATAGACTCCTTTCAGTGCATGAGGGGGCCATTCGGCCCATCAAGTCTGCACCGACAACAATCCCACCCAGGCTCTTTCCCCGTAACCCCACATATTTACCCCTTTAACCTATGCATCCCGGGGCCTGTTTAGCAAGGCCAGTCAACCTAACCCACACATCTTTGGACTGTGGGAGGAAACCGGAGCACCCGGAGGGGAGAATGTGCAAACTCCACACTGTCTCCCAAGGCTGGAATTGAACCCGGGTCCCTGGCGCTGTGAGGCAGCTGTGCCACCCCATGTAGGATTGATTTGATTTGATTTGCTTCATTATTGTCACATGTATTAACATGCAGTGAAAAGTATTGTTTCTTGTGTGCTGTACAGACAAAAGCATGTCGTTCATAGAGAAGGAAATGAGAGAGTATTGAATGTAATGTTGCAGTCATTGGCAGATTTATTTACCTGAATTCGATCAGTGAACCACGCCTGGTTTAACCTTAACCCAGCTCTGTACAATCTCTGTACAATCTATAAGAACATAAGAAACAGGAGCAGGAGTAGGCCATCCAGCCCTTCGAGCCTGCCCCGCCATTCAATAAGATCATGGCTGATCTGAAGTGGATCAGTTCCACTTTCCCGCTTTCTCCCCATAACCCTTAATCCCCTGTCTATCAGAAACCTATCTACCCGTGACTTAAATATATTCAGCGAGGTAGCCTCCACCACTTCAACGGGCAGAGAATTCCAGAGACTCACCACCCTTTGAGTGAAGAAGTTCCTCCTCAACTCCGATCTAAACTGCACCCCCCCCCCCTTATCTTGAGGCTGTGCCCTCTAGTCCTGCTGTCCTTTCTGAGCGGGAAGAATCTCTCTACCTCTACCCTATCCGTCCCCTTTCATTATCTTGTAAGTCTATTCAATCTCTGTACAATCCCTGTTCGGGCGACTTCTGTTCTCGAGTGACCAAGACTGTGGCTCTGCTAGTGTCACACTGTTCCTCGCAAGCAGAAAGCAAATTATGTTTGAGTGTCGTCCAAAAGTTAAATAAACACCCGTGGCATGAGTGAAGCTTGACAGAACAGCATCAGCAGATTTACTGATGACTCTCTTCAGTCTGGGCGTACAGGGACCACTCCAATAGCAGCTGGCACTGAATTGATGAAACCTGTCAGTTAAATTGTTAAAAATATATATATTCCCCTCCTTTAACAAATAGTTTCCCAGATACACCCATAAACATTAATATCCTGTTTTTACTTATCCTTTCAAACTACAAGTTCCAGATCTGACAGTTTAATGGATGGTGCAATAATTTTTCCTAGTTTAAGATTTTATTGAGAAAAGCAGATTGGTGGCGAGGGGAGTGGTGGGTGGGTGTGCGGGGGTGGGGTGGGGTGTGGGGGGGGGGGGGGAGTGGGGTGGGGAGGCAGGAAGCAAATATTAAAAATAAAAAAGGCAAATGCATCCCAGTCTTAGAGGGATTACTGGTTATGCAAAATAAATATTGTCATAAAAGGACAAAATACAATAAGAACATTTAGCAAAAGGATTTAGGATTTAAATATGAAAATGAAGAGTTCTAAAGCACAAAATAATCCACCCAGTGTGGATCTGAAAGGTCCATTGAAATGTTTGAAAGAGAGTGTTGCTAATTCCGACTCACCCATTGTCAACTCGAAGACATCTTGTAACTACTTGCTAATGTTCCCCCCCCCCCGCCCCCTCCTCATTTACAAAGGTACATCTTCAGTTCGATGCAGTGGTTGTGCGACATGTAATCAAATTAAACGATTGAACTAATTTTTGCATATTTTTGGTGTATCGGTGAATACAAACAAAAAGGGTTTGCAAGTTATTTGGGACAAAGAAGTTATTTGGGAGCAAGCCAAGGGAGTTACTGAGACAGTGGGAGTAACTGCCACTAGGAGAACCCTTTTCTCAGCTTGGTAAGGTGCGATCTTAAATTCTTCCTTTGTACACATGCGTGGGACGTGGGTGTTGCTGGCTGGGCAGCGTTTATTGCCCGCCCCTCGTTGCCCTTGAGATGGTGGTGGTGAGCTGCCTTCTTGAGTCACTGCAGCCCATGTGCCATGAGGGAATTTCAGGATTTGACCCAGAGACTGCGAAGGAACAGCGATATATTTCCAAATCAGGATGGTGAGTGGCTCAGAGGGGAACTTACAGTGGTCTTCCCATATATCTGCTGCCCTTGTCCTTCTAGATGGAAGTGGTTGTGGGTTCATTGGTAAATTGCTGCAGTAGATAATGCACACTGCTGCTACTGAGTGTCGATAGTGGAGAGAGTGGATGTTTGTAGATGTGGTGCCAATCAAGCGGGGCTGCTTTGTCCTGGATGGTGTCGAGCTTCTCGAGTGTTATAGGAGCTGCCCCCATCCAGACAAGTGGGGAGTATTCCATCACACTCCTGACTAGTGCCTTGTAGATGGTGGATAGGCTTTGGGGAGTCAGAAGGTGAGTTACTCACCGCAGGACTCCCAGCCTCTGACCTGCTTTCGTAGCCATTGTATTTATGTAGCGAGTCCAGATGAGTTTCTGATCGGTGGTAATCCCAGGATGTTGACAGCGGGGGATTCAGTGATGGTAACACCACTGAATGTCAATGGGTGATGGCTAGAGTGTCTCTTATTGGAGATGGTTGTTGCCCACTCATCCTTCTTCATGAGTTACTTCAGTCTCTGTCCAAAACTGGTCCATTTTTTAAATCCTTCCATGGGGTGTAGACAAGACTGGCATTTGTTGCCCATTCCTCATTCTCCTTGAGCTAAATGGTTTGCTAAGCCATGTCAGAGGGCAGTTGGAGGACAACCACATTGCTCTGGACTCACATGTAGGCCAGACCAGGTAAGGACAGCGGATTTCCTTCCCTAAAGGGCATCAGAGAACCAGATGGAGTCTTTTATAACAACCAATGATTGACCACTCAATTAGTTATTCCATCACCTGCTGTGGTGGGATTTGACCCTACGTTCCCAGAGTATTAACCTGAGCCCCTGGATTACTGGTCCGGTGATGGTACCACTACACCACCATCACCCCACAGTGCCACTCCTGCTCATTACACTCCACTCTGCAGTCGAGAGCAGGCCAGGGAACACTCTCCTCCAAATACAGTAGAAGCAAGTCCCAACAAGAAGGTGCCATTTCCCGTCAATCCATGGAATTCCAGCAGACGGAATCGCTTCCCATTCCCTTCCAATTTATTGAACATCTGATCCAAGTATCTTTCATTACTCATTACTCTCGTCATCGCGCACTCAACAGCTATCAACTAATTTGCCTCAGAAAAGACCCTCTCGGGAAAGTTTTTTTGAAAATATTAGAATGTTTCTATTTGTGATTTTTATCAATGACTTGGAAGAAGGGGCTGAAGGGTGGGTCAGTAAATTTGCTGACGACACCAAGATTGGTGGAGTAGTGGATGAGGTGGAGGGCTCTTGCAGGCTGCAAAGAGACATTGATAGGATGCAGAGCTGGGCCGAAAAATGGCAGATGGAGTTTAACCCTGATAAGCGCAAGGTGATTCATTTTGGTAGGACAAACTTGAATGCGGATTACAAGGTCAACAGCAGGGTTCTGAGGAATGTAGAGGAACAGAGAGATCTTGGGGTTCATATCCACAGATCTCTGAAGGTTGCCACTCAAGTGGATAGAGCCATGAAGAAAGCTTGTAGTGTGCTAGCGTTTATTAACAGGGGGTTTGAGTTTAAACAGGGGGTTATGCTGCAACTGTACAGGACCTCGGTGAGACCACATTTGGAATACTGTGTTCAGTTCTGGCCACCTCATTATAAGAAGGATGTGGAAGCATTGGAGAGAGTGCAGAGGAGATTTACCAGGATGCTGCCTGGTTTGGAGGGTGGGTCTTATGAGGAAAGGTTGGGGGAGCTGGGGCTTTTTTCTTTAGAGCGGAGGAGGATGAGAGGCAACTTAATAGAGGTTTATAAGGTGATGAGGGGGATAGATAGAGTGGATGTGCAGAAACTATTTCCTTGGGTGGATGTAGCTGTTACTAGGGGGCATAACTATAAGGTTCATGGTGGGAGATATAGGAGGGATGTCCGAGGTAGATTCTTCACTCAGAGAGTGGTTGGGGTGTGGAATGCACTGCCTGCTGTGATAGTGGAGTCGGACACTTTAGGAACTTTCAAGCGGTTATTGGATAGACACATGGAGCACATCAGAATTATAGGGAGTGGGATAGCTTGATCTTGAGTTCGGACATAGCTCGGCACAACATTGAGGGCCAAAAGGGCTGTACTGTGCTGTACTGTTCTGTGTTTCTATGTAATGTGTCCATTTCAGTGAATTGGAATCTCAGTCCCATTTGGAGAAATTTAGCTGGAGTTATTCCATTCCGTTCCCTGGTCAACGAGGCAGTGTTTACAGACCCTAGTCTGCAGTCATGTCTCCAACATTGCTGTACTCCATCTTTCCTTCCACAGAGCTAGAATCTAAGAACAGAAATGGTGAATTTGTAAACTGAGCTCACTTGCTCGGGGCAATCGTGCTCACAGTATCAGTAACACGTTCGTGTTACAATTCACTCAGGGAGTCTGCATTGCTGTGGTGAGATAGGCCAGAATCTTACTGCCTCGTCCCCACCCCAGAATCGGGGCGGGCAAGGCTCGCGGAACGGCATTCTCCATTGGCCTTGGGCGGGGGAGGTGGTAAGATTCCAGCAATACACATTTCCATGGAGTCTAGACCCATGGATAGTGATGGTCAAGACTCCAATATTCTCTCCATCACTTGGCTAACCAGGAAGCTCTCCCACTCTTACCGCTGGCTAAGATGGAAGGATTTTACAGGTTGACACTCAACCCGTTCGACCGCAGTGCAAATACACCTTCCTTGGCCATCATGTCCTGGGGTGGGATTTGAACCCGCAGCTTCTGGCTCAGAATCAGGGGCACTAACCCACTGCTCCACACGACTTTCGTAACCATTGCAAACCAGAGCATACCAGGACTGCGAGGATTGCTTTATCGAGATTGTGTCCCTCTAATCCAAAACAAGTCGAAACCTTGTGCCATCTTCTTGTCAGTCTCTGAGGTACTTGTGTCCGATGATTGGATTAGTTATTTCAACTGAAAAAGACATTTGTTTCTTTATAAACAAGTCAGAACCCTGTGTAACACGATTACCTGCCATCACTGCAGTTACCACCCAGAATACAGGGTGTGTGTTGGTATTCATGAGGTACCGGCCTGTCACATATTGGAGTCTTCAGCCGGTGAGAACATTAGGAAGGAGGTTGTGTTGGTGATTAAGCCTCTCTAATTGGCTGTTTTTTTCATGGATCCGGGCTCTCCTCTGGGCGAATCCCAGCGGCTGAATCAGACAGGGTGAAATCCAGTTACAAAGCTTTGCAATGCAGTGTGTAAAATTACAAAGAACTATTTTCCATTTGCCACTGATGAATCTTGAGGACAGTTTTGTGCAACAGACGCGTCCGTGGGAGGTCAGGTTAGAAAGTGGATAAAGTGACTCCACTTTGGAATTATTATTGACAAAGAGGAAGTTCAGTCTGAACCGGGAGGGTGGACAATATTCTAACAAACCTCGTCACTCTGTCTACTGTGTTCACACACCAGCTCCATACTGATCACCACTCCTCACTTATACTTGGAAAAGAAACCCTCCCTGACTTACATGTTCATTTATGCACACTCACAGACTAACGTGCACACTCATTTACACACTCATTCGCACACTCACTCATATATACTTACTCAGTCACACACTCACTTGTGTGCACTTGCACACTCACACTCATTCACACACCCACTTTCATACTCAAACTCACACCCTCACTAACACACTCACATCACTTACGCACTCACTTGTACGCTCAACACACACTCGCACACATACTCACACACTAACATACACTCACTTGAACACTCACAGGCACACACGCACGCTTACTCACACACTAACACATTCAGTCACACACTCACTTGCACACTTACACAGTCACACATACACTCGCACATTTATTCACTCTCTAATACACTCGCCCATTAACACATTCACACTCACTCACACTCGCACACACACTTGCACACTAATGCACACACTCACTTACACACTCAAACACACACTCGCTCCCTCACATGCACATACTCACATTCCCACTCTCTCTTTCACACACAAACACGCACACACACTAATGCACACACATTTGCACACACAATATTTGGTTATGCTATGTAATACCATTTCCCACCCATTCCCGCTCCTAACCCTTTTTTAATCAGGCATGTTCCAAACATCATTTTCATTCCAGCATGGATCCCAGCAGATGGAGTGGGTAAATGAATCCTGAATAGTAACACCTCTGGAACGCCGTTTTTATATCCAAATTTCCTCACTTGTCAGAATTTTAGGACTTCCAAATATAAACCATGTGAATATAATTACCCCCCCCCCCCCCCACTCTATAATTAATGCCCCCTGGAGGAACCCCTTGTGATGTTAATAATCTCCCCTTAGTATCAATGGGACTCGCTCGGGTAAATGCATGGGGTTATGCGGGTGGGGCCTGGGTGGGATTGTAGTCGGTGCAGACTCGATGGGCCAAATGGCCTCCTTCTGCACTTTAGGGATCCTATAAAAAAAAGAACCCCCAGGATTCCCCGAGCTATTAATTCCTCTCCCCTGTTCCTTCTGCACCGTAGAGATTTTAAGTTAATAAGAGTGTCCCCGGTGTTGTATCCTGTCTAGATCTCTGCATTAACTCCCCCTTTGACCATCCTTTCCTGCGCCTTGCTGCTTTTGTAAACTAATCGGGAACATTAAGAGTAAACGGAGGACCGAACATCCCCCCCTCAGCCCCCCCCTCCAACCTTCCCCACACCACACACTCACCCCTAGTTCTTGTTTTCTCTTTGAAACTGTCCCTTCCTGAGCTCTTGATGTTTTAAAAGTTATTTATATTTTATGATTGCAGTAACCTACCTACTGAAGGCCTCCACCCCAAATCACCCCATCATCTACTCAGAGATTGCTGGTTGGTTGATTTTTATTTTTTGGAAGTGACCTGTGGAGGCGGTGGGTGGGGTTGGGGGGGGGGGGGGCTGGTGTTACCGCTGGGATAGTGTCACCATCATCATTTAACCTCTAATCCCCCCACCCTTTGAGCCCTGTCTCGGCTCAAAGACTCAGCCAGGTTTCTGTCACTCCGACAGGTAGCTGTGTCGAAACAGGGCCTCTGCAGAGTCCGGAGTGAGACCATTAGAAAGATGTGTATCTACCTGATCACTGACACCTCCCACATCCTTAATCTCTCACTACCAACCAACAGACCAATCCCTTTGGTTCCCATCACCCTTTCCTTAAGCAGAAGGAGTCCTTTATTTGATGCTCCCCCCCCCCCAACTCCCCCACCTCCACTCTCCATCCCGCTTTCCCTCTTGGTCCAGCGAAGGGTTGCCAATCCCCTCGGACTGTGCCTGACTCTCCCCAGATTGAGGGGCAGATCGCAAACCCTGGAGAACAATCAGGGACAGGATTCTCCAGCCGTCCTCGCCCTGAGACCAAAAAATTTCCCGTGAGGTCAACAAACATCTGAGTGGTGTCCCCCCCACACCCACCCTCGCCCTTGCCCCCCCCCCCCCCCACCCCTCCCCTTCCCTCGCCCGCTACAATTCTCGTGGCGGGCGGGATGGGAAAACTTTATCCCATGTGGGTGAACTTTTCCGTTTGTTAATCGTAAGAGTAATTGGAAATGGAAGGAAAAGGAGCTGCCCATTTGGAAATATATCGGTCATTCCTTCTGTGTCGCTGGGTCAAAATCTTGGAATTCCCTCTCTAACTGCACTGTGGGTGTACCTACACCTCAGGGACTGCAGCAGCTCAAGAAGGCAGCTCACCACCACCTTCTCAGGGGGCAATTAGGGGTGGGCAATAAATCCTGGACCTAGCCTGCGACACCCACATCCCATAAACTGAATGGAGTCATTAACAAGTGGAAATAAATGTTAGCGAGTTCCGATGAGGAATGTCCACCACCTAACCCTAAAATTCAAATGTTGATTTTAAAGCTAAAATGGCGGCTTTAACAGGAAATCAAACCTTATTCAAATAATTAGCTCTGTCTTTGGTTTGCTTACTAATGCCTCAAGGTGTGTTGGCCTTTATAACAGCAGGATAGATTGATGGAACGTTTACAGGCACCATCCTTTCTATCTGCGACCAGCCCTCAGTTACTTTCACTCTCAGTGAGTGTGGAGTAACCACAGCGCAGTCATGCATTACTTGTTAGTGGTGGATATTGTCATGTTTTTGTACCTAACAGCTTGTTGTGAATTTGTAAAGAATCCTTATAAATAAAGATTAAAAATTTAATACTGTAGCTTAAAAATTGCACCTTAAAATATTCTATAAAACAAGATCACAATTCAACAATTGGAGAAAAGAGAAAAAAAAATCTCAGTATAATACACCTTGGAAAGACAAATGTTCGAAAAAAGTCTCAAATCTCAGGAGTTTGCACGTTCTCCCCATGTCTGCATGGGTTTCCTCCGGTTGCTCCGGTTTCCTCCTACAGTCTGAAAGATGTGGGTTTGGTAGATTGCCCCTTAGTGTCCCAAGATGCGTAGGTTAGGGGGATTAGCCATGGGGAGTGTGTGGGGTTACAGGGATAGGATGGGGGAGGGAGCCAGTGCAGACTGGTTAGGCCAAATGGGATTCTGTGAATCAACTGAAGTGAACTCGTGGGTCAGGGTTTTCCGACTGTGCTGGTCCCAAGACCTAAAAGCCCCACCCTAGGTCAATGGGCATTTCCATGGTCAGTGCCCCGCCCGCAACGATTCCCGTGGTGGTGGGATAGGAAAATTTCACCCATTTGTTAATGGAAAATCCAATCTGCCTCTCAAATGCAAATGGAATGTTGTCCTTCATTGCGAGTTTAAATACAAGGAGGTTACGTTGCAGCTGGAGTACTGTGTACAGTTTTGGTCTCCTTACTTGAGAAAGGATATACTGGCACTAGAGAGGGTGCAGAGGAGATTCACGAGGTTGATTTTGGAGTTGAGAGAGTTGGTTTATGAGGAGGGACTGAGTAGACTGGGACTACACTCGTTGAAATTCAGAAGAATGAGGGGAGATCTTATAGAAAGATATAAGATTATGAAGGGAATAGATAAGATAGAAGCAGGGAAGTTGTTTCCACTGGTGGATGAAACTAGAACTAGGGGGCATGGCCTCAAAATAAGGGGGACCAGATTTAGGACTGAGTTGAGGAGGAACTTCTTCACCCAAAGGGTTGTGTTTCTATGGAATTCCCTGCCCAGTGAAGCAGTTGAGGCTCCCTCATTGAATGATTTTAAGGCAAAGATAGATACACTTTTGACCAGTAAAGGAATTAAGGGTTATGGTGAGCAGGCGGGTAAGTGAAGCTGAGTCCATGAAAAGATCAGCCATGATCTTAGTGAATGGTGGAGTAGACTCGAGAGGCCAGATGGCCTACTCCTGCTCCTGGTTCTTATGTTCTTATGTTCCAAGGATGTCAGGTACACACCGAGATAGATGATTGTTTGACATAGCTATTGCTTTTCAATCCTGTATCTGGCACATTTACACAGTGAGATTTGGAAATGTTTGGTTAGAGGACCAGCCATGAAGATTGCATCAATCTAGAGAACCTTTCCCACGTTTCTGACCCTGGACCGAGCCTGCTGGCCAAAAGATGATGACAAATCCCATTTAGATTCCTGCTTCCGGATTGTGACAGGAGTTAGGAAATGGCGGGAGTACATCATTCACTATTCTGCATTTTTAATCACTCGCGTGGCTATCCCATCTCCCAGCTTTGTTTCGTTATGTTGTTTAACATCACTCTAGTACACACTCAGTGAGCGACTCACAGTGAGAGAACTGGCCTCATAGCAAGGGCTCAATGCCTAATCCCTGAGTTTCCTAACAACTGACTTCACTGGGCACTGGGAGACCAAGTAAAGGAGAGACACTTGACATGACAAGTAACAATTGTGAGGTCCTACTGGAGACAGATGGAAGCTAAATGAATTAGGAATCCCAGTGGTAACCATGAGCCGCACTTTGTCCAAATTCACACTGTACAATATAGAGTTAGGAGCCCCCATTGGCTCTGACAATTCTTTGTCTGTATCAGCTTTGCCTCTTCTCGATTCCAGTGGAATCTGGTCAGCATTGTACCCAGTGTGATATCACTCCTGCCTGTGGCTGGAGAGATACCCAGAGCTCAGATGAGGACGGAATTCTCCCGTTCTGTCCACCACGGGAATCGTAGCGGGTGGGATACGGATCATGCCAAAGTCTGTTGACCTTGGGCAGGATTTTCTAGTCTTGGGGAAAACGTGGTCAGAAAATCCTGCCCCGGTTTTCACCTGGGGCATTCATAGAAACATAGAAGATAGGAGCAGGAGGAGGCCATTTGGCCCTTTGAGCCTGCTCCAGCGTTCATCACAGTCTTGGCTGATCGTCCAACTCAATAGCCTCATCCTGCTTTCTCCCCTTAACCTTTGATGCCATTCACTCCAATATCCAGCCATCTCTTGAATACATTCAATGTTTTGGTATCAACTACTTCCTGTGTAATAAATTCCACAGCCTCACCACTTTTTGGGTGGAGAAATGTCCTCTCATCTCTGTCCAGTGGTCTAACTCTGAATGCTTAGACTGGGACCCCTGGTTCTGGACACCCCCGCGATCAGGAACATCTTCTCAGCATCTACTCTGTCTAGCCCTGTTAGAATTTTATGAGTCTTTATGAGATCCCCTCTTATTTGTCTGAACTCCAGCGAAAACAATCCTAACTCTCTCCTCATACATCAGTCCTGCCATCCCCGGGATCAGCCCGGTAAACCTTCAGTGCGCTCCCTCGAGGGCAAGAACACCCTTCCTCAGAAGAGGAAGAATTAGGAGAAACACTTCACTTTGTATCAGATCCATTTTGCTCTTGCAGTGAGGGAGCCTGAAACAAACTCTCACACACACTTTGTAAAACATTGATGTAGGGAGCACAGTGATTTCTCTATAATCACCTGTTAACAGAGGCTGTTGTGTCAGTGTTAATTTTTATTCTTTCATGGGCATCGCTGGCAAGGCTGGCATTTGTTGCCCATCCCTAATTGCCCTTAAACTGAGTGACTCGGGGAGTAAAGAGTCAACCGCATTGCTGTGGCTCTGGAGTCACATGTAGTCCAGATCGGGTAAGGACGGCAGATTTCCTTCCCTAAAGGATAAAATGGATTTTTGACGGTAGTTGATCACTGTTACTGAGAAAGTTTTATATTCCAGAATTAGTAACTGAATCAAATCGCCACCAGTCGCAGTGCTGGGATCTGAACCCATTTCCCCAGAGCATTAGCCAGGGCCTCTGGTTACTAGCCCAGGGACATTACTGCTACACCACCATCTCCCCAACATAGTAAATATACCCGGAACTATTTCAATATTCCAGCAAAATTGCCAATATGTTCTTTGCAAATGCTTTCAACAATTCTTCTGGAGAATCGTTCAGTTACATTTATAATGTTCCAAGCACACAAACAAGAAATCCCCATTCCCCCCACTACACACACAGACCCCATGGTGTTTCGAATGATGGGAGTGTGAAAGGGGCTGAATCCTAATTGCTACATTCTGTTTAATACTAATAGCTTCCCCTGAAAGGTTAAGAAATTTAACACAGGCCAATGACCTCAACCACCACCAGAAGTGGAAACAGGACAAAGATCATGTGACTTCAATCTACTCCACCATTCGATATGCCTTTGGTCTTCAATAAGACTTGGGTTCTTTTCAATGGAGCAGAGAGGGCAGAGGGGCAACCTGACTGAGGTGTACAGGATTATGAGGGGCATGGACAGGGTGGATAAGGGTCAGTCACGAGGGGACATATGTTCAAGATGAGGGGCAGGAGGTTTTTACCCAGACAATGGTGAGGGTCTGGAATGCGCTGCCTGGGAGGGGGGGTGGAGGTGGGACGCCTCACATCCTTTAAAAAGTACCTGGATGAGTACTTGGCACGCTATAACATTCAAGGCTATGGGCCAAGTGCTGGTGACTGGGATTAGGGAGGTAGGTTAGATGTTTCTCACGTGGCGGTGCAGACTCGATGGGCCGAAGGGCCTCTTCTGCACTGTGAGATTCTGTGATTGTGGTCAATCTTCGATATCAACCCCACTTTCCCTTTCAATCCCCAAATCCCTTCATTCCTTCAATATCCACAAATCTATCCATTCCGTCTTCAGTGTCCTCAGCGACTGAGCCCCTCTGGAAAATTCTAAAGATTCATGCTCTCTGAGTGAGGAAATTCCTCCTCATCCCAGTCCTGAATGGCCTGCCCCGTCTCCAGAGACTGTCACCCTCCCCACCCCCACTCCCGACCTCCCGTGGTTCTAGATTTGTCAGCGGGGGGTGGGGGGGGGGTGGGGGATGCTAAAGTCAAGCGCAACGAACAGCAGCTCCAAGCTGTGTGGGATTGGTGAAGAGTGCGAGGGTACGGCTCGATGTCTACCCATGCCTCGTCACCGCCCTGCACACAGTGTAATAAGAGCAGGTCATGTCGATCCGAGTGTGAGACCCTGAGATCCAGTGTAACATCCGCTATTAACCCGCTATCATAGCTCGAATGTGTGTTCATTTCAGGGCGTCACAGAGACCAGTTGAAACCACAGTTAGACCGCATTAAGAAACGAGCTGTGGTTGGGGGTGAGGGGGGTATCTGAAGACCAGGAGCTGGATAACTCACTGGTATCTCCTTCCTTTGCAGGTTTTCTGGCAGTCAGCAATGTGGCCACATTCACTGCGCCTATCAGTACCGGGAACACTATCACTGTCTGGATCCGGAGTGCAACTATCAGGTACAACGCCAGCGCGCACACAACGGAACAATTTACCTCTGCTTTTTACCATCCCAAAACAAGGCCTCGAGATACTGCCCGTGCAGAGTTCTCATGTCCCCCCCATGTCTGTGCAGACTTCCTCCGGGTGCTCCGGTTTCCTCCCACTGCGGGCGGCACGGTAGCACAGTGGGTTAGCACTGCTGCTTCACAGCTCCAGGGTCCTGGGTTCGATTCCCGGCTCGGGTCACTGCCTGTGTGGAGTTTGCACATTCTCCTCGTGTCTGCGTGGGTTTTCTCCGGGTGCTCCGGTTTCCTCCCACAGTCCAAAGATGTGCAGGTTAGGTTCATTGGCTATGCTAAAATTGCCCCTTAGTGTCCTGGGATGTGTAGGTTCGAGGGATTAGCAGGTAAATGTGTAGAGATATGGGGGTAGGGTCTGGGTGGGATTGTGTTCGGTGCAGACTCGATGGGCCGAAGGGCCTGTTTCTGCACTGTAGGGTTCTATGCTGCACTCTCCAACGATGTGCAGATTAGGTGGGTTGGCCGTACTAAATTGGCCCTTAATGTCAAAGAGATTATGTGGGGTTACGAGACTGGTGCCTGGGTGGGATTGTGGTCAGTGCAGACTCAAGGGGCTGAATGGCCTCCCGCGGCATAGTATCATTCTACGGATCCTATGAGATTCTCTGGCCTCCCAGTGTTTCCTGCCAGCGGGAGGTGGCACATTGTTTGTTCGCTGCGAGATTTTCCAGTCCCGCCACCGTCAATGGGGAATCCCCATTCCGGCAGGAAACCCGCAGGCAGGGATGTGCGGTCGGCGGGACTGGAGAATCCCACCAGCGTGGACCCCCAGAGAAATCCCGCCGTGTCCTTCGATTTTGCGACCCTATGTTAAAGCAGCGAAGAATGAAGTGTGACTGAGCGAGTGAACAAAAACAGAAAACGCTGGAAATATTCAGCAGGTTTGCCAGCCTCCCAGGGCAGAGAAACGAGAGTTAGCGTTTCAGGTCAGTGATCTTTTCCCTAGACTGGGAAAGATTAGAAATGTAAAAGATTTGAACAAGGTGAACTGAACAGCTGGAAAACCCACCAGAGGGAGGAGCAGAGCCTGTTCGATGGACATTCCTGGAAGAGAAGTGACCGAATTAGACACCCCACCAACAGCAATGTACCCAGGACGTTAACAATCTGAGAGCAGAGAGAGAAACAGAGTATGAGAGAGAGAACGAGAGAGAGAAACAGAGTATGAGAGAGAGAACGAGAGAGAGAAACAGAGTACGAGAGAGAGAACGAGAGAGAGAAACAGAGTACGAGAGAGAGAACGAGAGAGAGAAACAGAGTATGAGAGAGAGAACGAGAGAGAGAAACAGAGTACGAGAGAGAGAACGAGAGAGAGAAACAGAGTATGAGAGAGAGAGAATGAGAGAGAGAAACAGAGTGTGAGAGAGAGAACGAGAGAGAGAAACAGAGTGTGAGAGAGAGAACGAGAGAGAGAAACAGAGTACGAGAGAGAGAACGAGAGAGAGAAACAGAGTATGAGAGAGAGAACGAGAGAGAGAAACAGAGTATGAGAGAGAGAACGAGAGAGAGAAACAGAGTACGAGAGAGAGAACGAGAGAGAGAAACAGAGTATGAGAGAGAGAACGAGAGAGAGAAACAGAGTACGAGAGAGAAACAGAGTATGAGAGAGAGAACGAGAGAGAGAAACGGAGTACGAGAGAGAGAACGAGAGATAGAAACAGAGTATGAGAGAGAAAACGAGAAAGAGAAACAGAGTATGAGAGAGAGAACGAGAGATAGAAACAGAGTATGAGAGAGAGAACGAGAGAGAGAAACAGAGTGTGAGAGAGAGAACGAGAGAGAGAAACAGAGTATGAGAGGAGAACGAGAGAGAGAAACAGAGTATGAGAGAGAGAACGAGAGAGAGAAACATAGTATGAGAGAGAGAACGAGAGAGAAACAGAGTATGAGAGAGAGAAACAGAGTACGAGAGAGAGAACGAGAGAGAGAAACAGAGTACGAGAGAGAGAACGAGAGATAGAAACAGAGTATGAGAGAGAGAACGAGAAAGAGAAACAGAGAACGAGAGAGAGAACGAGAGAGAGAAACAGAGTACGAGAGAGAGAATGAGAGAGAGAAACAGAGTACGAGAGAGAGAACGAGAGAGAGAAACAGAGTATGAGAGAGAGAACGAGAGAGAGAAACAGAGAACGAGAGAGAGAACGAGAGAGAGAAACAGAGTATGAGAGAGAGAACGAGAGAGATAAACAGAGAACGAGAGAGAGAACGAGAGAGAGAAACATAGTACGACAGAGAGAACGAGAGATAGAAACAGAGTATGAGAGAGAGAACGAGAGAGAGAAGCAGAGAATGAGAGAGAGAACGAGAGTTGAAACAGAGTATGAGAGAGAGAACGAGAGAGAGAAACAGAGAACGAGAGAGAGAACGAGAGAGAGAAACATAGTACGACAGAGAGAACGAGAGATAGAAACAGAGTATGAGAGAGAGAACGAGAGAGAGAAACAGAGTATGAGAGAGAGAACGAGAGCGAGAAACAGAGTATGAGAGAGAGAACGAGAGCGAGAAACAGAGTACGAGAGAGAGAACGAGAGAGAGAAACAGAGTATGAGAGAGAGAACGAGAGAGAAACAGAGTATGAGAGAGAGAACGAGAGAGAGAAACAGAGTATGACAGAGAGAACGAGAGAGAGAAACAGAGTGTGAGAGAGAGAACGAGAGAGAGAAACAGAGTACAAGAGAGAGAACGAGAGCGAGAAACAGAGTATGAGAGAGAGAACGAGAGAAAGAAACAGAGTATGAGAGAGAGAACGAGAGAGAGAAACAGAGTATGAGAGAGAGAACGAGAGAGAAACAGAGTATGAGAGAGAGAAACAGAGTATGAGAGAGAGAACGAGAGAGAGAAACAGAGTGTGAGAGAGAGAACGTGAGAGAGAAACAGAATTTGAGAGCGAGAACGAGAGAGAGAAACAGAATACGAGAGAGAGAACGAGAGAGAGAAACAGAGAATGAGAGAGAGAAGGTGAGAGAGAAACAGAGTATGAGAGAGAGAACGAGAGAGAGAAACAGAGTACGAGAGAGAGAATGAGAGAGAGAGAAACAGAGTATAAGAGAGAGAACGAGAGAAACAGAGTATGAGAGAGAGAACAAGAGAGAGAGAAACAGAGTATGAGAGAGAGAACAAGAGAGAGAAACAGAGTATGAGAGAGAGAACGAGAGAGAGAAACAGAGTATGAGAGAGAGAACCAGAGTATGAGAGAGAGAACGAGAGAGAGAAACAGAGTACGAGAGAACGAGAGAGAGAACCAGAGTACGAGAGAGAGAACAAGAGAGAAACTGAGTACGAGAGAGAGAACAAGAGAGAGAAACAGAGTATGAGAGAGAGAACGAGAGAGAGAAAGAGAGTACGAGAGAGAGAACGAGAGAGAAACAGAGTACGAGAGAGAGAACGAGAGACACAGTGAGCACGTGAGAGAGAGAACGAGAGAGAGAAGCAGAGAATGAGAGAGAGAACGAGAGAGAGAAACAGAGTATGAGAGAGAGAACGAGAGCGAGAAACAGAGTATGAGAGAGAGAACGAGAGAGAGAAACAGAATATGAGAGAGAGAATGAGAGAGAGAAACAGAGTATGAGAGGGAGAACGAGAGAGAGAAACAGAGTATGAGAGAGAGAACGAGAGAAACAGAGAATGAGAGAGAGAACGAGAGAGAGAAACAGAGTACGAGAGAGAGAACGAGAGATAGAAACATAGTATGAGAGAGAGAACGAGAGAGAGAAACAGAGTATGAGAGAGAGAACGAGAGAGAGAAACAGAGTATGAGAGAGAGAACTAGTGCGAGAAACAGAGTATGAGAGAGAGAACGAGAGAGAGAAACAGAGTAGGAGAGAGAGAACCAGAGAGAGAAACAGAGTACGAGAGAGAGAAACAGAGAATGAGAGAGAGAAACAGAGTATGAGAGAGAGAGAACGAGAGAGAGAAACAGAGTATGAGAGAGAGAACGAGAGAGAGAAACAGAGTACGAGAGAGAGAGAACGAGAGAGAGAAACAGAGCTTGAGAGAGAGAACGAGAGAGAGAAACAGAGTACGAGAGAGAGAACGAGAGAGAGAAACAGAGTCCGAGAGAGAGAGAACGAGAGAGAGAAACAGAGTACGAGAGAGAGAACGAGAGAGAGAAACAGAGTACGAGAGAGAGAACGAGTGAGAGAAACAGAGTACGAGAGAGAGAGAACGAGAGAGAGAAACAGAGTATGAGAGAGAGAGAACGAGAGAGAGAAATAGAGTACGAGAGAGAGAACGAGAGAGAGAAACAGAGTACGAGAGAGAGAACGAGAGAGAGAAACAGAGTACGAGAGAGAGAGAACGAGAGAGAGAAACAGAGTACGAGAGAGAGAGAACGAGAGAGAGAAAAAGAGTATGAGAGAGAGAACGAGAGAGAGAAACAGAGCTTGAGAGAGAGAACGAGAGAGAGAAACAGAGTACGAGAGAGAGAAACAGAGAACGAGAGAGAGAACGAGAGAGAGAAGCAGAGAATGAGAGAGAGAACGAGAGAGAGAAACAGAGTATGAGAGAGAGAACGAGAGAGAGAAACAGAGTATGAGAGAGAGAATGAGAGAGAGAAACAGAGTATGAGAGAGAGAAACAGAGTATGAGAGAGAGAACGAGAGAGAGAAACAGAGAATGAGAGAGAGAACGAGAGAGAGAAACAGAGTATGAGAGAGAGAACAAGAGAGAGAAACATAGTATGAGAGAGAGAACGAGAGAGAGAAATAGAGAACGAGAGAGAGAACGAGAGAGAGAAACAGAGTACGAGAGAGAGAACGAGAGAGAGAAACAGAGTACGAGAGAGAGAACGAGAGAGAGAAACAGAGTACGAGAGAGAGAACGAGAGAGAGAAACAGTACGAGAGAGAGAACGAGAGAGAGAAACAGAGTACGAGAGAGAGAACGAGAGAGAGAAACAGAGTACGAGAGAGAGAACGAGAGAGAGAAACAGAGTACGAGAGAGAGAACAAGAGAGAGAAACAGAGTACGAGAAAGAGAACGAGAGAGAGAAACAGAGTACGAGAGAGAGAAGCAGAGAATGAGAGAGAGAACGAGAGAGAGAAACAGAGTATGAGAGAGAGAACGAGAGAGAGAAACAGAGTATGAGAGAGAGAACGAGAGAGAGAAACAGAGCATGAGAGAGAGAACGAGAGAGCGAAACAGAGTACGAGAGAGAGAATGAGAGAGAGAAACAGAGTACGAGAGAGAGAAGCAGAGAATGAGAGAGAGAACGAGAGAGAGAAACAGAGTGTGAGAGAGAGAACGAGAGAGAGAAACAGAGTATGAGAGAGAGAACGAGAGAGAGAAACAGAGTATGAGAGAGAGAACGAGAGAGAGAAACAGAGTGTGAGAGAGAGAACGAGAGAGAGAAACAGAGTATGAGAGAGAGAACAAGAGAGAGAAACATAGTATGAGAGAGAGAACGAGAGAGAGAAATAGAGAACGAGAGAGAGAACGAGAGAGAGAAACAGAGTACGAGAGAGAGAACGAGAGAGAGAAACAGAGTACGAGAGAGAGAAACAGAGTATGAGAGAGAGAACGAGAGAGAGAAACAGAGAATGAGAGAGAGAACGAGAGAGAGAAACAGAGTATGAGAGAGAGAACAAGAGAGAGAAACATAGTATGAGAGAGAGAACGAGAGAGAGAAATAGAGAACGAGAGAGAGAACGAGAGAGAGAAACAGAGTACGAGAGAGAGAACGAGAGAGAGAAACAGAGTACGAGAGAGAGAATGAGAGAGAGAAACAGTACGAGAGAGAGAACGAGAGAGAGAAACAGAGTACGAGAGAGAGAACGAGAGAGAGAAACAGAGTACGAGAGAGAGAACGAGAGAGAGAAACAGAGTACGAGAGAGAGAACAAGAGAGAGAAACAGAGTACGAGAAAGAGAACGAGAGAGAGAAACAGAGTACGAGAGAGAGAAGCAGAGAATGAGAGAGAGAACGAGAGAGAGAAACAGAGTATGAGAGAGAGAACGAGAGAGAGAAACAGAGTATGAGAGAGAGAACGAGAGAGAGAAACAGAGTACGAGAGAGAGAACGAGAGAGAGAAACAGAGTACGAGAGAGAGAACGAGAGAGAGAAACAGAGTACGAGAGAGAGAACGAGAGAGAGAAACAGTACGAGAGAGAGAACGAGAGAGAGAAACAGAGTACGAGAGAGAGAACGAGAGAGAGAAACAGAGTACGAGAGAGAGAACGAGAGAGAGAAACAGAGTACGAGAGAGAGAACAAGAGAGAGAAACAGAGTACGAGAAAGAGAACGAGAGAGAGAAACAGAGTACGAGAGAGAGAAGCAGAGAATGAGAGAGAGAACGAGAGAGAGAAACAGAGTATGAGAGAGAGAACGAGAGAGAGAAACAGAATTTTGAGAGAGAGAACGAGAGAGAGAAACAGAGTATGAGAGAGAGAACGAGAGAGCGAAACAGAGTACGAGAGAGAGAATGAGAGAGAGAAACAGAGTACGAGAGAGAGAAGCAGAGAATGAGAGAGAGAACGAGAGAGAGAAACAGAATATGAGAGAGAGAACGAGAGAGAGAAACAGAGTATGAGAGAGAGAACGAGAGAGAGAAACAGAGTGTGAGAGAGAGAACGAGAGAGAGAAACAGAGTATGAGAGAGAGAAACAGAGTATGAGAGAGAGAAACAGAGTATGAGAGAGAGAACGAGAGAGAGAAACAGAGAATGAGAGAGAGAACGAGAGAGAGAAACAGAGTATGAGAGAGTGAACAAGAGAGAGAAACATAGTATGAGAGAGAGAACGAGAGAGAGAAATAGAGAACGAGAGAGAGAACGAGAGAGAGAAACAGAGCACGAGAGAGAGAACGAGAGAGAGAAACAGAGTACGAGAGAGAGAACGAGAGAGAGAAACAGTACGAGAGAGAGAACGAGAGAGAGAAACAGAGTATGAGAGAGAGAACGAGAGAGAGAAACAGAGTACGAGAGAGAGAACGAGAGAGAGAAACAGAGTACGAGAGAGAGAACAAGAGAGAGAAACAGAGTACGAGAAAGAGAACGAGAGAGAGAAACAGAGTACGAGAGAGAGAAGCAGAGAATGAGAGAGAGAACGAGAGAAACAGAGTATGAGAGAGAGAACGAGAGAGAGAAACAGAGTATGAGAGAGAGAACGAGAGAGAGAAACAGAGTATGAGAGAGAGAATGAGAGAGCGAAACAGAGTACGAGAGAGAGAATGAGAGAGAGAAACAGAGTACGAGAGAGAGAAGCAGAGAATGAGAGAGAGAACGAGAGAGAGAAACAGAGTATGAGAGAGAGAACGAGAGAGAGAAACAGAGTATGAGAGAGAGAACGAGAGAGAGAAACAGAGTACGAGAGAGAGAACGAGAGAGAGAAACAGAGTACGAGAGAGAGAAGCAGAGAATGAGAGAGAGAACGTGAGAGAGAAACAGAGTATGAGAGAGAGAACGTGAGAGAGAAACAGAGTATGAGAGAGAGAACGAGAGAGAGAAACAGTGTATGAGAGAGAGAACGAGAGAGAGAAACAGAGTATGAGAGAGAGAACGAGAGAGAGAAACAGTGTATGAGAGAGAGAATGAGAGAGAGAAACAGAGAATGAGAGAGAGAACGAGAGGGATTATAGGATGCCTGGGATGAAGGGTTCCTGTTCCAAGTCCCGAAGTCTGCTTCTTGGAGAGTTGAGCCCCACTGAGGGATAACCACCGCCCCCCCCCCACCCCTTTCCCGGTCCTCCTTTAATTCCTCTCCTGCCAAACCCGGATTGGGAATCTGGCTGGGGACTGGGATTCTAAACGAGCGTCTCTGCCACTGGAAGTTTTCGGTGTTAGTGGTGATTACTGTAAGATTGGAGCATTGCTCTGGGCACCAGGGGCAGACACCCAGAGACTCCCGGGGGAGGGGGGGGGAATCTTGACATGTGGCAAAAGCAGTGCTGCCTGTTCCAAACTCACAGCAACTTCTTCAAGAAATCCGCAGCTGTCCCACCCTGGCTTCCTGAGGTTTACTCAGTCCAGATCGGCCTGACCTTGGGAACAATTAGGAGCAGGATCCTGTTGGGAATGCTTCAACTTTGACAGTTAGTGGAAAAGAGGGAAAATCCAAGGAGAAAAAAACGGGATGGCTGATCCACAATTACCCAAGGGCCAAATGATCCATTAGGGATTCTACAACTCTTCCTGTTCTGCAACTGCTATGAGTATTCCTCAGAGATCAAGTGGTGACAGTTGTGTCTGGGCAATCTAATACAATCTAATACCACAATCTACCCTGCTAATCCCTAGGACACTAAGGGCAATTTAGCATGGCCAGTCAACCCAAGCCGTGCATCTTTGGTCACTCTTAGTGTCCCAAGATGTGTAGGTACAGGGGACTGGGCATGGTAAATGCACGTGGTTATGGGGATAGTGCAGAGAGGAGAGCTTTTGCAGAATCGACGCAGACTCAATGGGCCAAATGGTCTCCTTCTGAACAGTAGTGATTCTGTGGATCCCAGCTCTCTCCCTCTCCCTTTCCGAATGCTCAGCGCTTGCCGTTGCGTTTGAGTTGGAGGTTGCCGGGGAGTCCGGTTAGGGGGAACCGCAGTGGTCTGAGTATTTGGCCCACTCACATTGTTCTAACAGGTGGGTCTGAGCTACGGCCTGAGGGGCTGGATTTCTCTGTATTTACAATTCCATTTAACTCTATTCTCCACGCCTGTGTCGAACATTTGCAGGAACAAAATAAATTAATCAATTTCTTTAAAAAAAGTGCAAAGCAGATTTACCTCCTGTAATATCTTGCAGCTTTTATTTATTGTTGATGAGAGCACTGTGATTTCTATCACATGGGGGCTTTCTCTTTCCATTCACTATCCTTGTGTTAGTGCCAGCTGGCTCTGATCCTTGTTTACTGCTGCCAGTGTCAGTCTCACCATCTGTTGCCATTTTACTGAAGCTTTGCCTTGCAGACTGAATTCAAAAAATCAAATCAAATATTGACTGGAGCTGAGAGAAATCTGAATACAGTGACAAAATTATTGGGGATGTTCAAAATCTCTCTCTCCCTGCAGCCCTGCCTCTATCATTTCCTTTCTCTTGTTATCTTTCTATCCCTCTCCATCCCTTATTTTGTCTATCCATCTCTCGTTCTCTGATACTCTCTCATTTTCCCTCATACTCTTGTTTCTCTCTCTCTTGTTCTCTCATTCTGGTTCTCTCGTTCTCTCTCTCATGCTCTGTTTCTGTCTCTCGTTCTGTCTTTTAAGCTCTCTCCCATTCATTTTCTCTGTCTCTATTCCTCTATCATCCATTCTCTCTCTCTCTCTATCCCTGTATCATCCATTCTCTCTCTCTCTCTATCCCTCTATCATTTGTTCTCTCTCTCTATCCTCTATCATCCATTTTCTCTCTCTCTCTATCCTCTCTCATCCATTCTCTCTCTCTCTCTATCCCTCTGTCATCTGTTCTTTCTCTCTATCCTCTATCATCCATTTTCTCTCTCTCTCTCTATCATCCATTCTCTCTCTCTCTCTATCCCTCTACCATCCATTCTCTCTCTCTCTTTATCCCTCTACCATCCATTCTCTCTCTCTCTCTCTATCCCTCTATCATCTGTTCTCTCTCTCTATCCTCTATCATCCATTTTCTCTCTCTCTCTCTATCATCCATTCTCTCTCTCTCTCTATCCCTCTACCATCCATTCTCTCTCTCTCTTTATCCCTCTACCATCCATTCTCTCTCTCTCTCTATCATCCGTTCTCTCTCTCTCTCTATCCCTCTGTCATCTGTTCTCTCTCTCTATCCTCTATCATCCATTCTCTCTCTCTCTCTATCCTCTATCATCCATTTTCTTGCTCTCTCTCTATCCTCTATCATCCATTTTCTCGCTCTCTCTCTATCCTCTGTCATCCATTCTCTCTCTCTCTCTATCCCTCTATCATCCGTTTTCTCTCTGTCTCTATCCTCTCTCATCCGTTCTCTCTCTCTCTCTATCTCTCTGTCATCTGTTCTCTCTCTCTATCCTCTATCATCCATTCTCTTTCTCTCTCTATCCCTCTACCACCCATTCTCTCTCTCTCTCTATCCCTCTGTCATCTGTTCCCTCTCTCTCTATCCCTCTATCATCCATTTTCTCTCTCTCTCTATCCTCTATCATCCATTCTCTCTCTCTCTCTCTCTCTATCCCTCTGTCTTCTGTTCTCTCTCTCTCTATCCCTCTATCATCCATTTTCTCTCTCTCTCTATCCTCTATCATCCATTTTCTCTCTCTCTCTATCCTCTATCATCCATTCTCTCTCTCTCTCTATCCCTCTACCATCCATTCTCTCTCTCTCTCTCTCTCTCTATCATCCATTCTCTCTCTCTCTCTATCCCTCTATCATCCATTCTCTCCCTCTCTCACTCACTCTCTGTGGCATCTTCTGCCTTATCTCTTCCGATGCTCACATTCCGCTACCTTCCATCACATTCTGAAATCTGCTTTTATTCTTGTGATAAGTCGAGACCAAACCCCAGGTAAATCCACTCCGAAGGAGGGTCACATGGACTCGAAACACCAGCTCTGTTTCTCTCTCTGTAGATGCTGCCAGACCTGCTGGGTTTATCCCGCGTTCTCTGGTTTTATTCCAAATTAAATGTTGCCAGTAATGCAGCGATTCACCAAGAATGTGCTGCAGTCGACCGAGATTAAATACAGTTCTGAATTCAGTCCGGCTGGGAGTGTAAGACTGGGTGTCTGTTACTTTGATCTTCACCCACTGTTATTTCTGATGGTTGGACTGATACATATTCAGCTACAATTCCTGGCCTGTGTTGAGTTAGTTGAAGTCAGTTCTCCAGCTCCTGGGTTAAAGGCTGCTCAGTGTTAACCTGATGTTAGTACAGGTTCCCTCGGGCAAGTGCCAATGATTCAGGAGAAAAAGCGGGGCTGCAAAGGTCAAACTAGGAAGAAATATCTAATCCAGAATATGTCCTCGGTCTCGATCGGGGAAGAGGGGAGGGGGCAATGGATAACCGAGACTGTTTCAAACCAGGGGGTAGGGGGAGGAGTAGATAACCGAGAGAGAGAGAGAGAGACTGTGTCAAACCAGGGGGCAAGGTGGGGGTGGACAATGGACAACCAAGACTGTGTCAAAATGCCCTGACAGTAAAGGGTTCAAATTGGCAGCAAAGCCTTTCAGACTGAGTCTCCTTTCTGATCCACAACCTCACATCATCTCCGATAAATAGATTAATGGTTTTGTTAAACTGGCAGCAAAGCAACTTCACACAAACGCTCCAACATTCCCTTCACCAGATTTACTCCTGTGATTTTAGTCTGCACTCCATTCTTGTACCGTTCATTACAATTTGGATTTATTTTTCTTGTGTAAGAATCCTGCAGCTTTGCAAACCCAAATTAACAGTGACAGCACTGGGTGTCTGTGTGTGTGAGTCTAGAGGTGGTTGTCTGTGTACTTGTGTGTGTGTGTGTGTGTCTGTCTGTCTGTCTAGGGGTGGGTGTGTGTGTCTGGGGATGGGTGTGTGATTGCATGTCTGGGGGTGTGCGTGTGTATATCTGGAGATGTATGTGTCTGAGTGCATGTGTGGGGGCATGTGTGTGTGTGTTAGGACGCATGTGTGTGTCTGTGGATGTGTTCAGGTGGGTGCATGTATGTGTGCATGTCCCTATGTGTGTGTGTGTGTGTTGTTGGGTAGACTGCCTTGACTCCTGTGGTGAATTTTGACAGATATTCAGAGTTATACACTCGCATTTCCACATAATGTCTAAGCTTAAGTTTATTTATTAGTGTCACGAGTAGGCTTACACTAACACTGCAATGAAGTTACTGTGAAAATCTCCCTAGTCCCCACACTCCAGCGCCTGTTCAGGTACACTGGGGCAGAATTTAGCACGGCACCAGCACACGTCTTTCGGACTGAGGGAAGAATCTAGAGCACCCGGAGCAAACCGACGCAAATACGGGGAGAATATGCAGACTCCGCACAGACAGTGACCCGAGCTGGGAATTGAACCGGGATCCCTGGTGCTATGAGGCAGCCGTGCTAACCACTGTGCCACCGTGCCAGCCCGATGTGAATGAAGAGTTAGGCGGCCATTGTGATGTCAGTGGAGTTGAGAGATTGGGATAAACAACAGGAAACTCTTTGGAAACCACTTCCGGATAATGAAGACATAACAGATTGGAATAAACCTCCAATCCCATTGTTCCAACTCATGTATTCAGCTTGTCCCATGGGTGAGACTGGATCAGTGTAAACTAGTCTAAAGTATTAAACCTTCCTCTGCAGGTTTACCAACAGTTGAACAATGATGGAATAGCTCAAGCTTTAATGAAATTTTTTTTTGTTAATGTTTTCACTCGCCCCTCCATCTGAAATCAATGTGTTTGTTTGGGATTCAACAGAGAAATGATTCACTCTGATCCCTCCTTCCATCTGTAACCTGGTCCTCCCCAGGGCGAGAGGGATGGTGGAAGGCAGATCTCCAGCCGAGGAGGGCTTTGATGCTCCTTCCAGCCTCCGAGTAGCTTTACCAGAGGCCAATCGTTCAGCCTGATTGTCCTCGGAGGAACGGAACGCGGGCAAGAGAGCTCATTATCCGGAAAGTGGGGCTTAAAGAACACACTTCCACAAAGTAAAATCAAATCAGTCAGCAAAAGGAAAAGCCACAACTGAGACTTAAAGGCTGGAATGGACTTTAAATTATGAAAACATTAGAAGCAGTTAAGCTTTTACAAGCAAACTATTATGACATGAGGGATACACTTTGACAACTGTAAAGTGTTGTCTAATAGCTGGATTATAGACATCTCTATCCCCTACCTGTGGTATAAAAAGGGACTATAAAGGGAGTTCAGTCTTTCTGCTGAGGCACTCCATGTTTCAGATTGCTGCTTATTGTGCTCCTGGATGTCTGTAATTTATCTGCGATTTTCTCTTAGCGTTAACACCTGAAATAGGATTCCACCCCCCCCCCCCCCCCCCATCGTTTCTGTGGCCCCAGCCGTCATGCAAGTCAATTTTTTTTGATTTGATTTATTATTGTCACATGTGTTAGTGCACGGTGAAAAGTATTGTTTCTTGCACACTATGCAGACAAAGCATACCGTTCATAGAGAAGGAAAGGAATGTAGTGTTACAGTCATAGGGAGGGTGTAGAGAAAGATCAACTTAATGCAAAGTAAGTCCATTCAAAAGCCTGATGGCAGCGGGGTAGAAGCTGTTCTTGAGTGGGTTGGTAGTTGACCTCAGACTTTTGCATCTTTTTCCTGATGGAAGAAGGTGGAAGAGAGAATGTCCGGGGTGCGTGGGGTCCTTAATTACGCCGGCTGCTTTTCTGAGGCAGCGGGAAGTGTAGGCAGAGTCAATGGATGGGAGGCTGGTTTGCGTGACAGACTGGGCTATGTTCATGATCCTTTGTCATTTCTTGCGGTCTTGGTCATACCTTACCAAAATACAACCAGAAAAAATCTTTCTGAATATTTTTGAATGCTTTTTTAGAAAGCGAAGGATGTTTTTGGATGTTAAACTAGAGATTATAAACGTTAACAAAATAAGTAGTTCCCCTCCAACCCATTCCCCATCCTGGATTGGAAGTATATTGTCCATTCCTTTATTGTTGTTGGGTCAAAATCCTTTGACTCCCTCCCTAACAGCACTGTGGGTGTACCTACACCACGCAGACTGCAGCGATTCAAGAAGCCAGTTCTTCACCACCTTCTCAAGGGCAATTAGGGATTGTCGAATAACTTCTGCCGTCGCCAGTGAAAGCCATGAATGAATAAAAAGGAAATGCAGACTGAGACACAGTTGGGGTTAACAATTCTTGGTATCTTGTGCATTGCAGATCCCTGAGCATCAGAGGTTAAATCCCCAATAACGTCAGAATTGATTACAGCGGTTCCAGAATTGATTACTGCTGCCTCCAGTGCCAGGGACCCAGGTTCAGTTCCCGGCTTGGGTCTGTGCAGAGTCTGCCTGTTCTCCCCGTGTCTGCGTGGGTTTCTTCCAGATGCCCCGGTTTCCACCTATAGTTGGAAGGATGTACGGGTTAGGTGCATTGATCGTGCTGAATTCTCCCTCAGTGTCCCCGAACAGGCGCCGGAGTGTGGTGACCAGGGGGAGAGACGAGGTCTGGATATTGAATTTGATGATCAGCCATGATTAAAATGAATGGTGGAGCAGGCTCGAAGGGCCGAATGGCCTCCTCCTGCTCCAGTTTCCATGATTCCATGTTTGTCAGTTACAGTTTTAACAGATGGATGATAATCCGTGCCATCATTTGATAATAAGAACATAAGAAATAGGAGCAGGAGCCAACAATGCTCAGGTGTCAACTACATGGCACCGTATGTCAGCTTGACCTGTCCGCAGCCTGGGATGACCTGGGTACTCTGGAGGATAGTGGGTCTGGGGAAACACTGGGAGCTCATTCAGCCCCTAGACATGTTAACTCTGTCTACACTTCCCACTGCCTCGGGGAAAAGCAGCCGGCATAATTAAGGATCCCACGCACCCCGGACATTCTCTCTTCCACCTTCTTCCTTTGGGAAAAAGATACAAAAGTCTGAAGTCATGTACAATCGACTCAAGTGTGTACAATCGACACTGCCTGTGTGGAGTTTGCACATTCTCCTCGTGTCTGCGAGGGTTTTCTCCGGGTGCTCCGGTTTCCTCCCCCAGTCCAAAGATGTGCGGGTTAGGTTCATTGGCTATGCTAAAAATTGCCCCTTAGTATCCTGGGATGTGTAGGTTAGAGGGATTAGCAGGGATATGGGGATAGGGTCTGGGTGGGATTGTGTTCGGTGCAGACTCGATGGGCCGAAGGGCCTGTTTCTGCACTGTAGGGTTCTATGTTCTATGTTCTAAGTACAACTTCTTCCCTGCTGCTGTCAGGCTTTTGAATGGACCTACCTCGCATTAATTTGACCTTTCTCTACACCCTCGCTATGACTGTAACAGCACATTCCGCACTCTCTCCTTTCCTTCTCTATGAACAGTATGTTTTGTCTGTATACATGCAAGAAACAATACTTTTCACTGTATGTTAATGCATATGACAATAATAAATCAAATCAAATCAAACCCATTAGATCTTGGCTGCTGTATATCTCATCACCCCCCCCCATCCCCAACAGGACTAAAGCCACTCCTAACAAACAGGAATCTATGATCATGATTCCTTATTCTTTTGTTTTCTCTTGACAGAGGTTTACAAGTAAACAGGACGTGATCCGACACTACAACATGCACAAGAAGAGGGATAACTCTCTGCAACACGGCTTCATGCGGTTCAGTCCTTTGGATGACTGCAGTGTTTACTACCATGGCTGTCACCTCAATGGGAAGAGCACTCACTACCACTGTATGCAGGTAACCCCCCACACCCTCACACTGCCCTGTTATAAACCAGAATGATACTACGAATATCAGGCAACACAGGGAGGCGATGTCCTGGTGATATTATCGCTAGGCCGTTAATCCAGAAACCCAGTTAATGTCCTAGGGACCCGGGTTCGAATCCCGCCACAGGGTGGAATTTGAATTCAAGAAGAACTATCTGGAATTAAGAATCTACTGATGACCACCATCGGAAAAACCTGTCTGATTCACTTAAAATTATAAAATTATGAGGAGTGTAGATAAGTGAACAGTTGGAAGCTTTTTCCCAAGGGAGAAATGGCAATTACAAGGGGGCGCAAGTTCAAGGCAAAGGGGGGGGAAATGGAGATGTGCGGGGGGGAGTATTTTTACATAGAGGGTGGTGGGGGCCTGGATTGCACTGCCAAGTGAGATAGTTGAGGCAGATACGTTAGCCATACTTAAGACTTACCAAGATAGACACACTGGTTGTAGGGCGGCACGGTAGCACAGTGGTTAGCACTGCTGCTTCACAGCTCCAGGGTCCTGGGTTCGATTCCCGGCTCGGGTCACTGCCTGTGTGGAGTTTGCACATTCTCCTTGTGTCTGCGTGGGTTTTCTCCGGGTGCTCCGGTTTCCTCCCACAGTCCAAAGATGTGCGGGTTAGGTTCATTGGCTATGCTAAAATTGCCCCTTAGTGTCCTGGGATGTGTAGGTTAGAGGGATTAGCAGGTAAATGTGTAGGGATATGGGGATAGGGTCTGGGTGGGATTGTGTTCGGTGCAAACTCGATGGGCCGAAGGGCCTGTTTCTGCACTGTAGGGTTCTAGGGTTCTATGACACATGAACAGACAGGGAATAGAGGGATACAGGTGATTGGTCTAGATAGGACAACGTGATCAGCGTAGGCTTGGTGGGCCGAAGGGCCTGTTCCTGTGCTCTACTACCCTTTGTTCCTTTGGAAGCAAATCTGCTGCCCTTACCCAGTCCGGCCTACATGTGGTTGACTCTCACCTGCCCTCCAAGGGCAGCGAGGGATAAATGATGGCCCAGCCAGCAATGCCCACACCCCACGGGTGAATAAAAAGGGACAGGTCACCGAGTATCGAACCCTGAGATGCCAGTCCTGCGATAAGGAGGGGGAAGCTCGGGGCGCAAGGCTATTGATGGCGAAAGCACAGACAACAATGCTGGCAGCAGCTGCGAGGAATGTGGAGCCAGTGAAAGCTCCGGAAGTTTCCATCGCGAGCGCGGGTCTGGCCCAGCCGAGTTCGACAGACCGAATGTTCAGGAGGGTCGGGCGGCTCGAGCGATAGCCTCCTTCCGTCCGTTCAAGCGAAAGGGGAACAAAGCTTCCAACAAAGCGGATTTTTAATTTTGGAAAGCAAGCTGAAATCTCACTCACGCCACAGCCTGCGATAATTCCAGCCAGGCTGCCGCTCTCGTGAGTTTTTCAGTCTTTCACACCCGCGACACATCCGCACTCGCTCCATTCCCAGCGTGCGATATCCTCGATGAACTCTGCAGAGCTCCCTGAAACCAATCTGGCGCAGGAAGCATTCTTCCTGCCTCCAGCAGCAAATTGTCATTGAGGAGCCGTTCCTGCTCGTTTGTGATATTATTTGAGGCTAATTTTAGCTCAGTTAAAATAATACGTTCAGAGGGGGAGACTTTGGCCCAAAGTAAATCCTCCTGATCTTTATCAGCGGCAGTGATAAATCCAAGTGCAAAGAGTGAGGATTTGGAGTGAGGGACTGACATCATTTCGAATGTGGGGACTGAGAATTATTAAACTCCAATGGAAACATTTGAAAAAAAGGATATTTTTACACCACGCTTTCCACTGTCGGTAATGTTGAACATTTTCCCTCCTCCATCCCTGTAAACACAACACTGGGCCCTCTTTATAGAATCCTACAGGAGGCCATTCGGCCCATCAAGTCTACACCAACCACAATCTCACCCAGGCCCGATCCCCATGCATTTACCCTAGCCAATCCCCCGACACTAATTTAGCACAGCCAATCCACTTAACCCGCGCACCTTTGGACTATAGGAGGAAACCGGAGCACCCGGAGGAAACCCACGCAGACACGGGGAGAATGTGCAAACTCCCCACCAACAGTGACCCAAGCCGGGAATCGAACCTGGGTCCCTGGTTCTGTGAGGTGGCAGTGCTCCCTCCAACCTCACATCTCGAAGCGACTACATCGATAAAGTTCAGAAATAAGGAGGTTGTGTTGAACCTGCTGTCGGTTCAGCCTCAGGCTTTGTGTTCAGTTCTGGGCAACACACTTTACAAAGGATGTGAGGACAGTGACACGAGTGGGGAAAGGATTCGGGAGATCGGCTCCCGGAATGAGGAACGTCACTAATGTCCACCAACTGGAGAGGCTGGCCTGTTTCCTTGGGGAAGGTGCAGAGGAGATTTACACAAAGTGCAAGAGGGGTCTGGACAGAGACGAGGGGAAGAAGCCATTCCCATTGGTGGGAGGATCGAGAAGCAGAGGGCACGAAGGTGATTGGGTAAAGAAGCGATGACAAGATCAGGGAAAAGAAATTCTTGCAGCCAATCGGGATCTGGAATGGCCTATTTTCATTAATTGATGGGGTGTGGGTGTCGCTGGCTAGACCACCTTTATTACCCATCCTTAAGTGCCCCTGAGAAGGTGCTGGTGTGCCGCCTTCTTGAATCGCTGCAGTCCCTGAGGTGTAGGTACACCCACAGTGCTGGTAGGGAGGGAGTTCCAGGATTTTGACTCAGCGACACTGAAGGAAAGGTTGGTACATTTCCCAAATCTGGATGGTGAGGGAAACTTCCAGGCAATGGTGTTCTCAGATGGTAATGGTAAGCGGTTTGGAAGGAACTGTTCCAAGGAATCTTGATGAGTTGCTGCAGTGGATCTCGTAGATGGTTCACATGGCTGCCCCTGTGTGTCGGTGGTGGAGGGAGCGAATGTTTGTGGAAGGGGTAGCAATTAACGGGCTACTTTGTCCGGGATGACATTGAGCTTCTTGGGTGTTGTAGGAGCTGCACCCATCCAGGAAAGGGAGAATGTTCCATCACACTCCTGACTTGTGCCTAGTGTATGGTGGACAGACTTTGGGGAATCAGGAGGTGAGGATTCCTGGTCTCTGACCTGCTCTGGTAATCAGTATTTATATGGCTGGGTCCTGTTGTGTTTCTGGTCAATGGAAAACCCCCAGGATATTGATCATGGGGGACTCAGGGATGGTGATGTTAAGGGGATATGTTTAGGTTCTGTCTGGTTGGAGATGGGCATTGTGTGGTGTGAATGTTATTTGCCACTTGTCAGCCTCAGCCTGGATATTGTCCACATCTTGCTGCATTTGGACATGGATTGCTTCAGTATCTGAGGAGTTGTGAATGATGTTGAACATTGTGCAATCATCAGCAAACATCCCCGCCTCTGACCTTATGATGGAAGGAACTGATGAAGCGGTTGGAGATGGTTGGGCCTCGGACACTGACCCTGAGGAATAACATCAATGTTTTGAAATCCAAATTGCCCCCAGCCCCGAGCCATGGTTGGGTTTAAATGGAAGGTTCTCCTTGCTGCAAACATCTCCATCTGTCGGTGATCCTTTCTGGATCCTCTTCACTACAAGCTGTAGATCTTTACACCGTCAACAATTCAGGGAAGAAAGGGACAAAAATGGAGGCAACATTGGCCCCAGGCTTCAGTGAGCAGAAGCACTGAGACTTACAGAGAGCAAGTTGATCACTGAGAGACACAGAGAGAGCAAGTAGATCACCTGAGAGACATAGAGAGAATAAGTAGATTACTGAGAGACACACATACGCAGAGCAAGTAGATCACTGAGAGACATGAAGAGAGCAAGTAGATCACTGTGCATATTCCAGACAACCCTGACAGAGCAATGATAGAACTGGTCCTCTGGCTGAATTTAGACATGATGTGGGTATGCCGGCGTTGGACTGGCGTAAACACAGTAAAAAGTCTGACAACACCAGGTTTTAGTCCAACCGATTTATTTGATAATATTCTCACAAGCAAGCAAGCTTTCGAGGTTACCCTCTTCGTCAGGTGAAAGGAGAGTTCTGGCCTCAGACAGAGCATATAAAGCTATATATATTTGCTTTATATGCTCTGTCTGAGGCCAGAACTCTCCATTCAACTGACGAAGAGGGAAACCTCGAAAGCTTGCTTGCTTGTGAGAATATTATCAAATAAATCGGTTGGACTAAAACCTGGTGTCAGACTTTTTACTGTGTTTACGCCAGTCCAACGCCGGCATTCCCACATCACTTCTTCTGTACTACAGGGATTCTATGAAGTTCCTAATTCAACAATACAGAGTCAGCAATGAGAATATCAGTGAGAAACTCAGACGGAAACATTCTGAGTGCTGTAGTTTTGATTTAATACTTTAATGAGTTTTTTATCTCTTTCTCTTAGAAACTGAATGTAACTCTGTTTCTGGTGAGATAACACAACTTTGGGCTGTTTACATCAAGTGCTCATTCCTACATATCTTCAGAGAAAATCCAGATCGAGGGAGTTTACCATTTAAGGGATAAGCCAGGCCCGAGATTCTTACTAATTTTATTGGCACAAGAATATTTAGATGGTAAAATGTTACATTGGTTGTGAAAGTTCAGGTGAGACCTAGCAGGAAAATAAGAACATAAGAACATAAGAAATAGGAGCAGGAGTAGGCCATCTAGCCCTTCGAGCCTGCCCCGCCATTCAATAAGATCATGGCTGATCTGTCGTGGCTCAGTTCCACCTTCCCGCTTTCTCCCCATAACCCTTAATCCCTTCTCTTATCAAAAACCCATCAACCCGCGTCCTAAAAATATTTAGCGAGGCAGCCTCCACCACTTCAACGGGCAGAGAATTCCAGAGATTCACCACCCTTTGAGTGAAGAAGTTCCTCCTCAACTCCGTTCTAAACCACCCCCCCTTTATCTTGAAGCTGTGCCCCTAGTCCTACTGTCTTTTTTGAGCGGGAAGAGTCTCTCCACCTCTATCCTATCCATCCCATTCATCATCTTATACGTCTCAATGAGATCTCCCCTCATTCTTCTAAACTCTAACAAGTACAAGCCTAGTTTATTCAGCCTCTCCTCATAGCTCAACCCCCTCAACTCTGGTATCAGCCTAGTAAACCTCCTCTGCACTCCCTCCAAGGCCAAAATATCTTTGCGCAGGTGCGGCGCCCAAAACTGCACACAGTACTCCAACTGCGGCCTCATCAATGCCCTATACAGCTGCAGCAAGACCTCCCTACTTTTATATTCAATCCCCCTCGCTATGAAGGCCAGCATCCCATTCACCTACCTGACCACCTGCTGCACCTGCAAGCTGGGTTTTTGCGACTCATGCACAAGGACCCCGAGGTCCCTCTGCACCGTCGCCTGCTGCAGTTTTTCGCCCCGTAAGTAATAGTCCTTCCTACCATTCCCCCTACCAAAGTGGACCACCTCACACTTGCCAACATTAAATTCCATTTGCCATTTCCTGGCCCATTCGCCCAGCCTATCTAGATCCTACTGCAGACTCTCCACACCCTCCGCACAATTTGCCGTTCCCCCAATCTTGGTGTCATCAGCAAATTTCGACACCCTACACTCGGTTCCCTCCTCCAGATCATCTATATAAATGGTAAAAAGCTGAGGCCCCAGCACCGACCCCTGGGGCACTCCACTAGTCACTCTGCCTCCTATTTGACAACCAATCCACCCTAACACCCTACCCCCAACTCCATGTCCCTTGACTTTCTGTAATAACCTCTTGTGAGGTACTTTGTCAAACGCCTTCTGAAAATCCAGAAAGACCACATCCACCGGCTCTCCTCTATCCACCGCCCTAGACACATCCTCATAGAACTCCAGTAAATTTGTCAGCCACGACTTCCCTTTAATGAAACCGTGTTGCGTCTGCTCTATCAAGCAATTCCTTTCAAAATGCCTCGCAATTTCCTCCTTAATGATGGATTCTAACATTTTACCTACCACAGACGTTAAACTAACCGGCCTATAATTCCCTGCCTTTTGCCTGGCACCCTTCTTAAACAATGGCGTAACATTAGCCGTTTTCCAATCCTCCGGTACTTCTCCGGAATCCAGCGACGTCTGGAAAATAACCACCAAGGCATCCACTATCACCTCTGCCACTTCTTTCAGAACCCTCGGGTGCATTCCATCCGGTCCTGGGGACTTGTCCACAATCAGCCCCTCCAGTCTGTCAAGCACCTCTCTAGTAACAGTAATGTCATTAAGACCCTCCAGTCCTACCACCTTTCCATCGCTAACACCCGGCAAATTATTCATGTCCTCCTCCGTGAAGACAGAAACAAAAAAGTTATTCAATACCTTAGCCATATCCCCATCCCCTACCACTAGGTCCCCTTTCTCATCCTCTAAAGGACCAACGTTCACCCTAGCCAGCCTCTTCCTTTTTATATATTTATAAAAACTCTTGCTATCCTTTTTTATATTAAGCGCTAGCCCAGCTTCATAGTTTTTCCTACCCTTCTTTATCAACTTCTTTGTCAATCTTTGTTGACATTTAAACCTCTCCCAATCCTCTTCTCGCCCACTACTCTTAGCTACATACTGGGCTCAGTCTTCTGCACATCAGTCACTGCCCCTGGCAATATCGTCAGAACCTCGTTTTTATTAACCACATCTCTGCGGACAGCCAGTGTCATCTTCCGTCCCTCTCTCCCCTATCCCTCTCTCTCCCCCATCTCTCCCCCATCTCTCCCTCCCCCATCCCTCTCTCCCCATCCCTCTCTCCTCCATCCCTCTCTCTCCCCATCCCTCTCTCTCCCCCATCCCCCTCTTTCCACCATCCCTCTCTCCACTATCCCTCTCTCCACCATCCCTCTCTCCACCATCCCTCTCTCCCCCATCCCACTCTCCACCATCCCTCTCTCCACCATCCCTCTCTCCACCATCCCTCTCTCTCCCCCATCCCTCTCTCCACCATCCCTCTCTCCACCATCCCTCTCTCCCCCCTCCCTCTCTCCACCATCCCTCTCTCCACCATCCCTCTCTCCCCCATCCCTCTCTCCCCTCCCTCTCTCCACCATCCCTCTCTCCCCCCCCACCATCCCTCTCTCCCCCCCCACCATCCCTCTCTCTCCCCTCCCTCTCTCTCCCCTCCCTCTCTCCACCATCCCTCTCTCCACCATCCCTCTCTCCCCCATTCCTCTCTCTCCCTCCTTCTCTCCGCCATCCCTCTCTCCCCCCCCACCATCCCTCTCTCCCCCCCCCACCATCCCTCTCTCCCCCCTCCCTCTCTCCACCATCCCTCTCTCCCCCCTCCCTCTGTCCCGCCTCCCTCTATCCCCCCTCCCTCTGTCCCCCCTCCCTCTCTCCCCCCTCCCTCTCTTTCCCATCTCCAGTTTTCCATCCCTCTGACTCTGTCACTTGTGCAGTCTCCCCTCCGCCCCCGCTGCCACTCCACCTTTGGCAGCCATGCCCATTCCCTCCCTGAACCTCTCTGTGTGAACCTCCTCCCCATTGCCCTGGCAGTTCTCTCAACAGTCTCTCTTCTTTCTCTCCCCCATCCAGGTGGGCTGCACGAAGGTTTACACCAGTACCTCCGATGTAATGACCCATGAAAACTTCCACAAGAAGAACGCCCAACTCATCAATGACGGGTTTCAGCGATTCCGCGCCACTGAGGACTGTGGGACCCTCGGCTGTCAGTTCTATGGACAGAAAACCACACACTTCCACTGCAGGTAACCACGTCACACCGTGAGCCCATTCATCACTGCATTGACATTCAGGCAAGACATCTCTATCAGGATGTCCTCAGTAACTACACAAGATCAATATCCCAGTCTGTAAATGGAATTGGTAACTGGGAAACGCTTACTCACTCTTCCAGAGTGGGGCTCAGAGTCATAGAATCATAGAGGTGTACAGCATGGAAACAGGCCCTTCAGCCCAACTTGTCCATGCTGCCCTTTTCTTTAAACCTCTAAGCTAATCCCAATTGCCGCAATTGGCCCATATTCCACTAAATCCATCTTACCCATGTAACTGTCTAAATACTTTTTAAAAGACAAAATTGTACCCACCTCTACTACTACCTCTGACAGCTTGTTCCAGACACTTATCACCCTCTGTGTGAAAAAATTACCCCTCTGGACAATTTTCTATCTCTCCCCTCTCACCTTAAACCTATACCTTCTAGTTTTAGACTCCCCTACCTTTGGGAAAAGATATTGACTATCTAGCTGATCTGTGCCCCTCATTATTTTATAGACCTCTATAAGATCACCCCTCAAGCTCCAGTGAAAAAAGTCCCACATTATCCAGCCTCTCCTTATAACTCAATCCATCAGGTCCCGGTAGCATCCTAGTAAATCTTTTCCACACTCTTTCTCGTGTAATAATATCCTTTCTGTAATAGGGTGACCAGAATTGCACACAGTATTCTAAGTGTGGTCTTACCAATGTCTTGTACACTTCAACAAGACGTCCCAACTCCTGTATTCAATGTTCTGACCAATTACAATCTCTGGTTACCTTTGCCTGCTGATGGGTAGGTTAAGCTGAGGGAGCTAGAAGATGAATTAAAATGTTGGGCGCCCCCCCGTTTGCTCATGAATCTCTCCATTTTCCCAGGAGACCCGGATGCACTTTCACCTTCAAGAACAAGTGTGACATCGAGAAGCACAAGAGCTACCACATCAAGGACGATGCTTATGCCAAGGACGGCTTCAAGAAGTTCTATAAATACGAGGAGTGCAAGTATGAGGGCTGCGTCTACAGTAAGGCCACCAACCACTTCCATTGTATCCGTGTGGGCTGTGGCTTCACTTTCACCTCCACCAGCCAGATGACCTCACACAAACGTAAACACGAGCGTCGCCACATCCGAAACGCGGGCGGCCTGGGCCTAACCTCACAGCTGCTGGGCCGGAAAGAGAACGAGCAAGATGACTCCAGCAATGACGATCTTATTGACTACTCGGCAATCAGCAGCAAGAACTCCAGTCTGAGCGCCTCTCCGACTAGCCAGCAATCGTCCGTGCCGATGCTTCTTCCAACTCCCACCACCGAGATCTCCTCCAGTCAGGCTGTTAAGCCAACCAGTAGCGTCGTCCCGGCAACCAAGATGTCGACGATCCTCCCTCCGGCGCTGGCCAGCTCCATCCCGGTTGCCTTGGCGCTCTCCAACGCCAGCCTCTCTGGGACAGGCCCCTTCTTCCCCATCATCCCCAACAGGGTCTCCGTGGCCCTTCCCGTCACGGCAGCCAGCCTGATATCCACCATCTCCTCCAACGTCTCGGCCTTGTCAGCGGAGTCACCTTCTCAAGTCATCTCAGGGTCCGGCAGCTCCACGCCTCTGTCCCCGGCTGCCTCCTCCATCATGGAGAAGATCACAGCCAGCAAGGGACTCATCTCCCCGATGATGGCACGTCTCGCCGCTGCTGCCCTCAAACCATCCAACCCAGCGGATTTAGGTGAGTCTCCGGCAGAGTTAGTAACCTTGCTGTTTAGCTCTCTTCATCACAGGGGGTGAGCAACTGGTCATCTTCAACATTAACAGTGCTCAGTCGTTACCATCAGATGAGAGCTCTCTCTCCTCTTCCTTACTCCTTCCCAGGGGGGATAAGCCCAATATCTTTCAGGTCAGCATTGACTCAGACCACACACCTTCCAAGATGGCGCTGGAGCGAGGCATTTCCTTGCAAGCTGTACCTAGCATGCCTTCTATTCTATCTTTTACTCCCATTCTGTGCTTCTAAAGCTTCATTCTAACTCTTTTCAACTCTCCAACAATGCATTAAGTTGATCTATATCCTCGATATGACTGTAATATTCTGCACCCTCTCCTTTCCTTCTCTATGAACGGTATGCTTTGTTTGTACAGTACACAAGAAACAATACTTTTCACTGTATCCCAATACATGCGACAATAATAATAACAATACTTTTCACTGTATCCCCATACATGCAACAATAATAACAATACTTTTCACTGTATCCCAATACATGCAACAATAATAATAATAACAATACTTTTCACTGTATCCCAATACATGCAACAATAATAACAATACTTTTCACTGTATCCCAATACATGCGACAATAATAATAACAATACTTTTCACTGTATCCCAATACATGCGACAATAATAATAACAATACTTTTCACTGTATCCCAATACATGCGACAATAATAACAATACTTTTCACTGTATCCCAATACATGCGACAATAATAACAATACTTTTCACTGTATCCCAATACATGCGACAATAATAATAACAATACTTTTCACTGTATCCCAATACATGCAACAATAATAATAACAATACTTTTCACTGTATCCCAATACATGCGACAATAATAATAACAATACTTTTCACTGTATCCCAATACATGCGACAATAATAAATCAAATCAAATCTTCTCCTGGAAGCTGAGCTTAATTGGTGTCTTAACATTTGAGAGAGAGATTAAAAGGAGAGTTCTGGGAGCTGGATATGAAATTGAACATAAATATCCTTTAATACAGTGATGGGTGACCTAGGCTAGTGAGTGGGCAGCATGAGATTCCCTCTCTCTCAGTGGGCTGCAAAATTAAAATTGGGCTTGGTCACTAACCATGACCTTGTGAATAAGATTAAATACACGCCAAATATTTTGTAATGAGTTTTAGAAAATGCTGAAACATTTATATATTAATAGAACTCTCATCAGCGGTAAAAACAAAAGAAATATTGACAGTTTGGACACAGAGGGAGTGGCTCTCACACTCAACGTTGTGAGCAATCAGCAGAAGTAAATTAAAGTTTATTTATTAGTGTTACAAGTAGCCTTACATTAACACTGCAGTGAAGTTACTAAGAAAATCCCCTCGTCGCCACATTCCTGTTCAGGCACACTGAGGGAGAATTTAGCATGGCCAATGCATCTAGCCAGCATGTCCGTGGGAGGAAACCGGAGCGCCCGGAGGAAACCCAGGCAGACACGGGGAGAATGTGCAGACTCTGCACAGACAGTGACCCAAGCCAGTCCCTGGCGCTGTGAGGCAGCAGCGCTAACCACTGTGCCACCATGCCGCCCCACTTTCACACACCTCACTCCACTTGCTTTGCGTGTGAATCAGGCCAACACGAAAATAAATGACGTAGGCAGAAATCAGTGGAATTGCGTGGGTAACAATCAGCCAATATCTCGTGGGTCGCCTGTGGCCCCTGGACCGTAGGGACCACTGCTTTAAAACTATCATCAGACCTCAATCCTCCCTCCAGTAATGTTGGGTTTATTAATTATGTAGCGCTGGAGGTAGATGTATTGTCCTTTCAATTCCATTTGGAGATAAAAGCTTTATTATTTTATTCACAACGGGGAAGATAATTTTGATGAACTCCCGACTCTTCCCCATTAAACATTCCGATATCTGCTCAGGTTAATGTGCGTGTCTTTGTCTTTACATTTTGAGCCCAATTCTTGGGTTTCTTTTCTTCACTGACTTACCAATTGTAAAGTAAGTCTGTATCTTACTGAAATGTGAAAACACTTCAAAATCTAATCAACAGTTCAGGTCCCAGAGGGTGTGATAAACCGAGGTGTGAATGAAAGACCGTGGAGATTTCTCTATCTCCGGTCTACTTTCAGAAAGACAAAACCCATCAACCATCACCTTACCGAATGGAGCAACAGGCTGGAAGGTCCGATTACCCTCCTCCTGCTCCTAATCCTGGGGAGAAAAAAAAGCCCCAGAGAATTTTACGAAACAAGTTCCCGGGAAAGGTTGGGGATGCTGAACAAATAGCTGCTGACTTCTCCATCCTGCAATTGTTTAAAGTTCAGTAATTCCGTTAAAGGGGGACAAACAGGACATAACCACTTTCAGTTCAATGTTCCTATTTATGTGACCCACCTAAAACTCAGCCAGCGATATTCCCGCTAGTCCAATGGAAGCATTTTGAGCTGACAGAGTCATAGAGATACCCAGCACGGAAACAGGCCCTTCGGCCCAACTCGTCCACGCCAGCCAGATCTCCCAAACTGAACTAGTCCCATTTGCCTGTGTTTGGCCCATAAACCTTTCCCTTCCATGTACCTGTCCAAAAGTCTTTACAATGTTGTCATTGTACCTGCCTCTACCACCTCCTCTGGCAGCTCACTCCATACACACACACTGCCCTCTGTGTGAAAAAGCTGGGTCTTGGGTTCATGTCGCACTATCTGTAACCCCCGTGACTTGCCTGGGTTTGCAAAACCTCACTTACTGTACTGTCTGGAGACAATACACATCTCTTTAAACTGTGATCAGTGCTCCTTCCACTCACATTATCAGCCACTTTAGGACTTGAACAGCAGGTTAGGTGTAAAGATTCGCATTCTAATCAGTAATCTCTAAACTGTCTGTGCTTTATATGCTCTGTCTGAGGCCAGAACTCTCCATTCACCTGACAAAGGGACTAACCCGAAAGCTAGTGAGTTTACTATCAAATAAATTGGTTGGACTGAAACCTGGTGTTATCAGACTTTTTACTGTGAAAAAGTTGCCCCTCAGATCCCTTTTAAATCTTTTCCCTCTCACCTTAAACCTCAGGTTTTTAGTTTTGGGCTCCCCTACCCTGGGTAAAAGACCTTTCCACCTTACAGAAGGCTATGCCCCTCATGATTTTATAAACCTCAGTAAGGTCATCCCTCATCCTCCAATGCTCCAGGGGAAAAAAGCCCCATCCTATCCAGCCTCTCCTTATAATTCAGACTCCGTCCTGGCAGGCTGGGTTTTATTGGGCAGCGCCGTGTTTACAATGTGGCTATCTCTAAATAAAAGCTTGTAAACAACGTCCCGGATAACATTTTTTATTGTTGTGCTCAGATTATTCATTGAACATAACATAAGAACATAAGAAATAGGAGCAGGAGTTGGCCATCTAGCCCTTCGAGCCTGCCCCGCCATTCAATAAGATCATGGCTGATCTGTCGTGGCTCAGTTCCACCTTCCCGCCCTCTCCCCATAACCCTTAATCCCTTCTCTTATCAAAAACCCATCAACCCGTTTCTTAAAAATATTTAGCGAGGCAGCCTCCACCACTTCAACGGGCAGAGAATTCCAGAGATTCACCACCCTTTGAGTGAAGAAGTTCCTCCTCAACTCCGTTCTAAAACGCCCCCCCCCCCTTTATCTTGAGGCTGTGCCCCCTAGTCCTACTGTCTTTTTTGAGCGGGAAGAGTCTCTCCACCTCTATCCTATCCATCCCATTCATCATCTTATACGTCTCAATGAGATCTCCCCTCATTCTTCTAAACTCTAACGAGTACAAGCCTAGTTTATTCAGTACGGGTTACACTTAAATTTTTGAGTTGATTTCTCAGTGTCACGTATTAGTATGCAATGAAAATTATTGTTTCTTGCGCGTTATACAGACAAAGCATACCGTTCACAGAGAAGGAAAGGAGAGAGTGCAGAATGTAGTGTTACAGTCATAGCCAGGGTGCAGAGAAAGATCAACTTAATGCCGGGTAGGTCCATTCAGAAGTCTAATGGCAGCAGGGAAGAAGCTGCTCTTGAGTCGGTTGGTACGGGACCTCAGATTTACTCAAAGGGAAGATACAAAGATATCAATTAGGAGTCGGAGTAAGGGCACTTGGCCCTTCAGGCCTGCTCCACTATTCAGTAAGATCATCGAATCCCTAGAGTACGGAAGGAGGCCTTTTGGCCCATCGAGTCTGCACCGACAATAATCCCACCCAGCCCCTATCCCCGTAACCCAACGCATTTACCCTGCTAATCCCTCTAACCTACACATCCCAGGACACCAAGAGGCAATTTAGAATGGTCAATCAACCTAACCAGCACATCTTTGGACTGTGGGAGGAAACTGGAGCACCTGGAGGAAACCCACGCAGACACGGGGAGAACATGCAAACTTCACACAGACAGTGACCCAAGCCGGGAATCGAACCCTGGTCCCTGGCACTGTGAAGCAGCAGTACTAACCACTGTACCACTCAAGATCATGGCTTATCTGATTGTAACCTCCCGTCTACCCACCTTTAGAGTAAGAAAGTTCCGCAGACTCACCACGCTCTGAGGAAAAAAACTCTCCTCATCCCTATCCTATTTTTAAACGGTGGCCTGCAGTTCTGGCTAATAAATACAAAGCTTTGTTGTCCTATCCTTCATGTTTGGCCCAGCCAATTTTTGACAGGTTGCGGATCTAACCCAGTCCACGTGACGCCCAGGGGGAAATCAGATGGAACGCTGGGTTTTTAACGTTATCTAATAATATTCCCTTGACTCCAAAGTAGTACTGAACGCAATCTCTTTGATTCTTCAATGAGATGAGGTTAAAATCACCCCCAATAGGTCAGGCTGACATTTCCAACAACTGATATTTATAGAACACTGTTACCAAAGCATGCTAAGGTTCATCACAGGAATTCTATAGAGCAAACGTGTGGATTGGCCGTGCTAAGTTGCCCCTTAGTGTCCCCAAATGTGGAGGTAAATACGTGGGGTAAAGGGGTAGGGCTGAGTGGGGTGGGCCTGGGTAAGATGCACTGTTGGAGAGTTGGTGCAGACTCAATGGGCCAAATGGCCTCCTTCCGCTCTGCAAGGATTCTATGAAAATGAGATACTCAGTCACATAAGGTGACCACAAACCTGGCCAAGGAGGTAGTTTTTCAAGAAGTGTCTCAAATGGTGAAAGTGCAGACAAGAGGCAGAGAGGGTGAGGGAGGGAATTCCAGGGCTAAGGGCTCGGGCAGCTGAAGCCAGGCCGGAGTAACATGGGACTGGAATTTGCGGAGCGCAGGGATCCTGCCGGTTGGAGGAGATTGTGAAGATGGGAGGGGTTTGAATGCAAGGATGAAGATTTGAAAATCAAGATGTCAGTTGACTGGAAGCCAGTGTAGGTCAGTGAACACGAGGATGATGGAAGAACAGTGCTTGGAAATAACAGTGTTTTGGATAACTCCAAGCTTGTGGAGGACTGGATACGGGAGAGAGGCTGGGATTGCACTGGTTTCCGCTTTACTGAGCAGCCAGAGTTTGGTGGTACAGTATAACTGGCATCACCATGGGAACAAGCACAGTGTATTGTGGGGTGCTCATGGCGAAACCCTGGAGGGTACGGACCCTCCCTCCTTCAGAGTATCATTCTCCATGGGAGTTAAACTGTGCACAAATCCCAGCAATGTGGGGTCTCCTTTCTACTTTTTACCTTTTACTCTTAAATTTATAACCAATTGCAATTAATGAACTAAAGGGGGAGGGGTTTATTTTATTACAAAGGACGAAGGACAGCACAGGAACAGGCCCTTCAGCCCTCCAAGCCTGTGCTGTTCTTAATGCCCTAACTAAACTAATAAAAACCCTCTGCCCTTACTCGATCCGTATCCCTCCATTCCCTCCCTATTCATCTACCCATCCAGGTACCTCTTAAATGTTGCTAATGTGCCTGCTTCCTGACAGCGAGTTTGAGCACCCACCACCCTGTGTGTGAAAAACTTACCCCACACATCCCCCTTAAACTTTCCCTCTCTCACCTTGAACCTGAGCACCCTTTCCCCCAGGGTGGAAGAGTCAAGAGTAATTGACTTTCCACCCTGGGGAAAAGCCTCTGACTATCCACCCTGTCTGTCCACGCCTCTCATAATTTTGTAGCCCTCTATCAGGTCTCCCCTCAGCCTCTGTCTTTCCAGTGAACACAATCCTAGTTTATTCAAATTCTCCTCGTAGCCAATGCCCTTGAGACCAGGCACTCTCTCCAAACCTTCCATGGTGGCACGGTGACCAGAACTGCACACAATACTCCAAATGCGGCCTAAGTGAGATTTTATATCGCTGCTACATGATTTTCCAACTCCTGTACTCGGTGCCCCAGCTGATGAAGGCAGACACGTCATACACCTTCTGAAACCACCTTGGCCATCTGTGTTGCCACTTGTAGGGAGGGAACCGTGGACCTGCACGCCCAGATCCCTCTGTACGTTAATGTTCCTAAGGGTTCTGCCATTTACGGTCTAATTCACACCTAAATTTGATCCTCCGAAATGCATCACCTCGCGTTTGTCCAGATTAAACTGCATCTGCCATTTCTGTGCCCAAGTCTCCAATCTGGTTGTGTCCTCCTTACGTGGGTGATGTTTAGACATTAAGAGGGAAGATTAAGAAGAGCGAACGCTGACCCTGGCCCCTAAGATTGGACAGGTTAACGAAAACTCCCAGTGGAATTCCTACCCTGTGCTGCTTGAGGTGTCAATGTGGCGCTCCCAGAAATTCCGGCCTAAAGAATTAAACCTTCAGCGTCCGTGACATCCGGGAATGGCAGGAATGTTAGAGCTGGAAAGTTTGGAAGTTCCTCGCCGGAGTTTAGTTGCTGCAACTTTTGTCAAGAAATAAAGGGGTGGGGGGGGGGGGAGATCACTGAACAAGTTACACTCTCTTTTACTTCAAACCAGCCGTCTTGAGAAATAGGACAGTATTTTTCTTTAAAAAAAAATATATATCTTTTGCCTGAGGGCAAATTAATATTTCAGTCACTTGGGTATTCCTGAGGAGGCTGGCGACTCTGTCAGTGGATTTATTCCTGCGCATGAGGCGAATCCGAGTTCGGGAATGTGATTTATTGGGAGGTGGTGGGGGGGGGGGGGTGTATTGGGAGGTGGGGGGGGGGTGTATTGGGTGGTGGGGGGTTTGGGGGGGGGGGGGGGGGTCAGCCTGTTTGAACCGATCTGATTGGCTGTCAAGTTTGATCTGGCAGACAGACGGGGAGACGCTCCGACCGGGCATGCTCAGTGCGAGGCTGCAGCGTTTCCATGGAAACGCAGGCCTCCTGAAAGGACGGGGAGGTTGTCGACCAGTCTGAGGCTGCCAGAGCACCTCAACATTAACATGATATTTAATGAATGGTTAAGAGGCAGGGCTGCAAATCGGTTATGACAACTGCAGCTGATAAAATGAAGCTTTTCCGCCTGGTCCTCCTTCACCCCCCCCCCCCCACCCCCCCAACCAATGTTTCAGTGTCCCGAAAGTCTCAGTGGCTTGACATAATTTGGCAATAATTATCACTCCACTTGTTCCATCACTGAACGAAAGTCAGAACTGATCTCGTCAGCGGGGGGGCCGACAATGACTTGTTTTTTTTTTCTCTCTCTGGCACATCTTGTGACAGGAAGTGAGCAGGAAACGCCGGCGAACCAGTTCAATCTGGTTGCACTCAAGCAAGAGCCGGGTGACGGCGTGAAGACCCAACCCCAGGGCTCGGTGCAGGACCAGAGCCTCGATCTCAGCTTGAAGGAGCATGGGTAAGTGGGTCGCGGACCCGGGTGGGCAGTGCCGGCCTCCAGGTGGGCGGGGGCGTCAGGGCCTCAGGGCGAGGGCACCAACCCAAAGAGGCTGCGGTCGCGTCCTGCCATGCCCACAGCAGCCCCTGAACCCAACGGCGTGGCACCTTCGACATAGTAAAAGCAAACTACTGCTGGAATCTGAAACGCTGGAAAATCTCAGCAGGTCTGGGCAGCATCTGGAAGGAGAGAAAAGAGTTTCGAGTCCAGATGACCCTTTGTCAACACTAAAAGGCACAGAAAATGGGAGATATTTACACTGAAAGATGAGTCATGGCCACAAAAACCAGGGGAAAGGCTGCTACTGGCAGTCCAGAGAGAGATTAGAAGGTGTGGATGGCCAAATGGCAAAGAAACTGAAATCAGAGGGTAAACTGTGACAGATGTGGAGTTAGAACATAGAACCCTACAGTGCAGAAACAGGCCCTTCGGCCCATCGAGTCTGCACCGAACACAATCCCACCCAGAACCTATCCCCATATCCCTACACATTTACCTGCTAATCCCTCTAACCTACACATCCCAGGACACTAAGGGGCAATTTTAGCACAGCCAATGAACCTAACCCGCACATCTTTGGACTGTGGGAGGAAACCGGAGCACCCGGAGAAAACCCACGCAGACACGAGGAGAATGTGCAAACTCCACACAGGCAGTGACCCGAGCCGGGAATCAAACCCAGGACCCTGGAGCTGTGAAGCAGCAGTGCTAACCACTGTGCTACCGTGCCGCCCTTGATAATGTTGCGAATGAGGCACCTGACATGGAGGGACCCTGAGATATTTTGAGATATGGGAAAAGGCCATTTTGTTTAACTAGTTAACTTAGTTAAGCTAGTTAATTTGTTCCTCATGGAGACCAGCTGTTTGAACCGATCTGATTGGCTGTCAAGTTTGATCTGGCAGACAGACGGGAGACGCTCCGACCGGGCATGCTCAGTGCGAGGCTGCAGCGTTTCCACGGAAACCAACTGCTAGGCAACAAAATATCTGAAGGTCATCCCAAATAAGCAAACATTTAATTGTTACTTGATGCCGTAAAGTTTATTTATTAATCACAAATAAGGTTTACATTAACACTGCAGTGAAGTTACTGTGAAATTCCCCTAGTCGCCACACTCCGGCACCTGTTCGGGTAACACTGATGGAGAATTTAGCACGGCCGATGCACCCTAACCAGAACATCTTTCGGACCGTGGGAGGAAACCGGAGTACCCGGAGGAAACCCACGCAGACACGGGGAGAATGTGCAAACTCCACCCAGACAGTGACCCAAGCCCGGGAATCGAACCCGGGTCCTTGGTGCTGTGAGGCAGCAGTGCTAACCCACTGTGCCACCTGAAAGTCCTGTAAGGATTTTGGGTGGAGTTTTCCAGCCGCACTTGCCCCAAGACTGGAAAATCCCGCCTGAGATCAACAATCCTTTGCATAATCCGCCCTCCCCTGGACAATTCCCATGGCGGACGGGACAGGAAAATGGTGAGCGTGTGTCGCCTCCAAGTTGTGTCCTTGCTGCTCCTTTGTCCACGGGGTCAGGGAGACACTGGCAAGGTGTCACAATCTGTGCCCATTCCTAATGGCCCAAACCACATGACCTCACCAGATGACCAGGTCACTTTGACAGAGCAGCTCCTTCAGTCCGATCCCAGCGAGTTCCTCGCTGTCGATTGTAAGCTATAAAATAAATAGAGAGTTTAGGTTCGGGGTCATGGTTGGTGTCTTGAAGTTTAACTCTGGGATAACATTGCCATAGCCTTACCCCCCCCCCATGGCAACATGCCTTGGGCAAGTCAAACTAAAGGCACATTCTTTTTTCCTGCAGTGCTGAATCCAATGGACACATGGAGTCGGGACAGACATCTCTGTTATCCTCCTTCCTCAATAAGGTAAGAATTACCCCTCACCCCTTACCCCCAGAGACAAAAGAACAGCATTCTGAAGTAGGCTAGTCCTTGAGACGCGAGTTATTCCGACGGCAGGTTCTGAGTCTGTGTCAAAAGCGTTCACGTTTTAAAACAATCGATCATGTGTGGCACACTTCAACTCATCTTCCACGAATAAATTAACGTAATTAAATGGAGTGGAATTCACTGAGTGGAGCAAGCTGCCATATTGCACTGTGCAGTGGGTTTGGAAACAGGGTGTATTTAACAGCTGGTTAAGGGGCTACATTTCAGCTGCTTGTTGGGAGTGGGGGGTTTTTTTGTTAATTTTTTTGAAAAGTATTATCAATTCATAAACCTTTACGTATGTTCTGTTCTGTGCCATACTCCCTCCATAAACCCAAGGTCCTCCTACACCCTGCCACCCCTGTCTGAATGCACACCATCAATAAAATGCCACCATCCCGCTCGCCTTAGGAATCGGAGCAGGTGAGGGGCAGACAGCGGAAAGGGTCATTGACCTTGGACGCGATTTTGTGGTTTTGGGACGAGCAATGCCGTAAAATCCTGCCCCAAGTCACCCTCTCACCCCTGTGCTCACTGGCCTCCATAACTCCCAGTCCAGCACTGTCCTGACTGTAAAATTCCCATCCTCCTTCCAAACCTCCTTCCCTGGCCTCACGCCTCCCGGTAATCATCCCTCGGAGAAATCGCCACTCCTCCAATTCCAACCTCCTGAGCTTCCTCATTTCCAGTTGTCCCGTCATTAGCAGTTGTGCCATTAGGGTTGGCGCGGTGGCACAGCGGTTAACATTGTTGCCTCACACTGCCAGGGACCCAGGTTCAATTCCGGCCTCGGGAAATTATCTGTGTAGAGTTTACACATTCTCCCCATGTCTGCGTGGGTTTCCTCCGGTTTCCTCCCACAGTCCAAAAGATGTGCAGGTTCGGTTATTGGCCATTTTAAATTGCCCATTGGTGTCCCAAGATGCATAGGTTAATGGGATTAGCAGATAAATATGTGGGGTTACGGGGATAGGGCCTAGGTGGGATTGGTCAGTGCAGACCGATGGGCCAAATGGCCTCCTTCTGCACTGTACGGATTCTGTGTAAGGTTTCCATTCTATGCTTCAGCTGCCGGGGGGCCCTGAGCTTGGGAAATCCCTCCCGAAACCTCTCTGTTTCTCTTTTCCTTCTTTAACATTCTCCTGACAAGCTACCTGTGTGACCTCCTGTTGGACTGTCACCTTCAGTGACTCCATGGCACATTTTACTTGTAACACCAGGTTAAAATCCAACAGGTTTATTTGGGAGCACGAGCTTTCGGAGTGCTGCTCCTTCATTGTCCTTCTCTCACCTGGTGAGGGGGGCAGCGCTCTGAAAGCTCGTGACTCCAAATAAACCTGTTGGACTTTAACTTAATGCTGTGAGACTCCCTACTGTGCCCACCCCAGTCCAACGCCGGCATCTCCACATCATTTCACTTGTTAATGTTCCGGTGTGCCGTGGTGAGATGTTTGATTATGTTCCAGGTGCTATACAAACACAAGTATTGGTAGTTGTTGCTCTGGACATCTTGAGAAGGCCCAGCTGCTGACAGTGGAGCCACGGGCAGGAAAGCCAATACCGCGCCCGCTCACCGGGTTAACTGGGTCAAACTGAAGAAGGAGGCTGACTTAACTCATTCATCACCAAGCCATGGACAGCAACTCACCGGGTGTTCCACCTTGACAGTGAAGGGGTAGAGGGCACCCACCAAAGTGCTCATTATGCACGCTCACACCATAAGGCCGTAAGGCACAGGAGCAGAAGTAGGCCGTTTGGCCCATCAAGTCTAATCCACCACTCAGTGAGATCATGGCTGATCTGATGTGACCCTCAACTCCATTTGCCCGCTTTATCCCCATAGTGTTCGACTGTAACCCGTGATAACTTTGTAATGTGACCAATGGGGACAAGATGGAAGGGTCAGCTGACCCATGGAACCAATTACAGAGTCAGCTGACCAGACTACAAATAAGGAACTGTGTGGAATGGTGAAGAGCTTGGAGTAGGCCAGGGTGAGGGCCCACGTTTGGAGTAATGATGTCTCCTTATTAAACTCTTCCTTTGATTTATAAGTTGGAGTAAGTTTCGTTGTATTTTTGTTTGCTCAATTTTGAAGAGTTCCTTCTGAAGAAATCCTCGATTTCCTTAAGATCTGTCTGTCTCAGCTTTGAACATACTTAACACCCCAGCCTCCACGGTCAATAAAGAGTTCCACAGATTCACTCCCCCTGAGAGAAGAAATTCCTCCTCATCCCTGTCTTCAGTGGGTGACCCCCCCTCACCCTGAGGTCATGCCCTCTGGTCCTAGACTCTCCCACAAAGAGCATCATCGCACTGTGGAGTTGGACACTTGCTGATTTGCTGTAAGCTCTTGTGTTTCTCTCGGTAGATGACCCAAAGTGGCAGTGGACTCAGCAGCTTACTAAACCTGAAGACAGAGCCGGATTGTGGACAGTCCGATACGGAACAGGCCTCCTACATGAATAAAGCTTTGACTCCACAGAGACCGGAGAAACGAACTGAATTCTGGGAAAAATACCTGCGAAGGTACGACCATGAACTAGTTCACTAGACTGGGACTTCTTTCCCTGGAGCGCAGAAGGCTGAGGGATGATCTTATAGAGGTCTATAAAATAATGAGGGACATGGGTGAGGTAGAGAGTCAATATCTTTTCCCAAAGGTAGGGGAGCCTCAAACTAGAGGGCATAGGTTTAAAATGAGAGGGGAGAGATACAAAAGGATCTAGAGGGGCAATTGTGATGAGTGACTGGAACCAGCTGCCAGAGACAGTAGCAGAGGCTGGTACAATTTGTCTTTTAAAAGTATTTGGATGGTTACATGGGTAAGATGGGTGTAGAGGGATATGGGCCAAACGCGGGCAATTGGGATTGTCTTAGTGGTAAAAACTGGGCAGCATGGACAAGTTGGGCCGAAGGGCCTGTTTCCATGCTGTAAATCCCTATGACTTTATGAGTGTGAGTTTATGACAGATTCTCGAGCTGTTTGTTTACACCAGCGACGGATATAAAGTTTCTGCTGATGCTGGGGGTGTGGGGCCAGTCTTGCCGATTTGCTCACAATTTTCTATCTTCCATCCTCAGATTTAGCACGGAAGATTACTGTGAGAGCCAGTGTGATTTCCTGCATAAAACCCATTTCCATTGCGTTGTGGAAGACTGTGGAGCCCTCTTCAGCACCTTGGACGGAGCCATCAAACACGCCAAGTAAGGGTCCAAGTCCACCAAATCAGTGACCGAACGACAACCACCCAGCTTATTGTCAGAGAAAATATAATAATTCCCCATCGGTACAAAGTGAGGAGCCACTGATCCACTGCTCTGTGTGACCGGCTTGGAAAGTCCTGGGGCTCGCTGCAAACTGGGTCTCACTGACAGGAAGCCAGGGAGCTGCGTCCAAACCTCCTGATGGAATCAGTCAGCTTGGTCTGGAAGTCAATCCTGGAGAGGGGTGGGGAGAGGAGGGGAGGGGGTGTGGTGGGGAGGGGAAGGGTGGTGAGGGGCGAGTTAGGGAGCAGTGGGGAGGGGAGAGTTAGGGAAGGGTGAGGAGGGGAGGAGTGGGAAGGGGAGGGGACGACAATGGGTGGGAAGGGGAAAGGAGTAGATAGGGGGTGTGGAGGAGACGGAGGGAGTGGAGAAGGGAGGGGATGGGGAAGGGAAGGGTGGGGAGTGGATGGAACTCAAACAGAAGGAGTTCCACCGTATTCTGATGGGCACGTTCAGCAGGGGCTCAGTTCGGCATCGACCCGGGGTGTTGACACTTGCCGGGTAGTGGGTGGGGTGGGGGGGGGGGGAGATTGGGCGTGGAGCATCCCCAACACCCACTGAATGTGAAGCAGAGCTGGGAGTACACTGCGGTGAGGGGGGTGACGAGGCTCAGTTACTCCTGTGTATTTTGGGCACAGATTTTAAGGAGACAGCTCTCGGTGTAAAATCTCGCACAGTTCCCACAATTCAACATGACTTTGCTCTCCATCGAGGGGTAGAGGCAGAAGCCGTCCTGTCTCCGGTTCTCTGACCCTCTGTGGGTTGTTGTCTGCTACTTTTGTCTTTAATTGGAGTTTCCCTGACCTGACTGATTGGTCTGATTGTTTACTGCTCCCTATCGATGAGGTGAAGGGTGTTGCAATGCACCCTACCTGAAACCTCAGCCCCTTTAATCTGAGGCTGTTTATATTTATGAAGTGGCAAATAACCTTGTTTTGACCCAGGCATGATTCTAATTTAGATCAGTTTATTATTTAAATAATTTATGCAGATTAAAAAAAGAATGCAGAGGTTATTCAAGGTCCAATTACTTTGATGACATCACATCAAGAGGCAGCACTCTGAAGGAATCTGAGCCACTTGCAGTGGGAGGGAAGCTGTGGGGAGGGAGGAGGGTGGATTCGGCCCCCAGACCCCCCCCCCCCCACGGGGACGGGTCAGCAGATCCTGTTTACAGGGGCAACGACACAGGGCCCACAGAAAACACGACTTAGATAAATAAACGTTCCTCAGGTTCGAGAGGAGGGGGAAAAAAACTCCATCTCAGCCCGTTCTTCCATAAGGATTGCAAATGATTCGGAATCCCGTGATTTGATTTGATTTATTGTTGTCACATGTATTGGTATACAGTGAAAAGTATTGTTTTTTGCATGCCATACAGACAAAGCATACCGTTCATTGAGAAGGAAAGGAGAGGGGGCAGATTGTAGTGTTACAGTCACAGCGAGGGGTGTAGAGAAAGATCAACTTAATGCGAGGTGGGTCCATTCAAAAGTCTGAACAGCAGCAGGGAAGAAGCTGTTCTTGAGCCAGTTGGTACGTGACCTCAGACTTTTGTATCTTCTTCCCAACAGAAGAAGGTGGAAGAGAGAATGTCCGGGGTGTGCGGGGTCCTTGATTATGCTGATGGGCTGAATGGCCTCCTGGGGTGCAGTGGCTCCGAGAATCAAATCTTTAGCCTCTGACACCAGCCACAGTGACTAACAGGCTTCAACATGGTCCAAGTTGGACCTGTTCTGTTCCAATGTGACCATTGGGATCTGTGTTGCCTCAGTGTTGCCTTGTCTCTTTAACCTTTAACCTGGTGTTTGTTGTGAGATTTCTGTCTCTGTAAATCCACGGCTGTAACTGACACAACCTTTCTGCTTTCCCGTAGCTTCCACTTCCGGGCGGATGGTGGAGTGGTGAAAGTGAAGTCGGAGCTTTCCCTCCCGACCCCAATCCCCGTGGAGATCAGAGCTCCCAGTGCCTCAGCCTTCCCTTCCATCGCCATGGTTACGGCCGCAGCCATGCAGGCCTCCTCAGCGAACCCGGCCGTCGTCACCTCCAGCCCCACGCTGCTCGCTTGGAAGCAGCTGGCAGCTTCCATCCCCCAGATCCCCGTATCCACGCTGGTGACATCTTCCCTGGCGACCACATCCCTGGAGAATGCCAAACCTCAGGTCAAACCCGGCTTCCTCCAGTTCCAGGAGAAGTGAGTATGGGAGATACTCTCTCTCTGTGTGTGTGTGTGTGTGTGCCAGTGAAATATATAATGCATGCTGACCACTGAGCCAGAACCTTACCGGGAATGGTTGATCCAGGGGAACTTTGGGAAATCCGCAGGTCTTGCCCGATCGCTCTGCAGCATTCCTCAAGCCTTGCTGCTTTTCCAGGGCGGCACGGTGGCACAGTGGTTAGCGCTGCCGCCACACGGTGCCAGGGACCCCGGTTCAATTCTGGCCTTGGGTCACTGTGTGTGTTCAGAGTTTGCACATTCTACCCGTGCCTGCGTGGGTTTCCTCCAGGTACGCTGGCCTCACACTCCAAATGTACACCGGTTAGGTGGATTGGCCATGATAAATTGTCTCAGTGTCAGGGAAAATACAGGGGTTAAGGGGATAGGGCCTGGGCGGGATTGTTGTTCCAGGTTCGATGGGCCAAATGGCCTCTTTCTGCACTGTAGGGATTCTAGGATTCTATTCTAAGATCTGGTATTCTGTCTCTATTGCAAATTCGGCTCACTAGCTTTGAATCTCTGTGAGTTTGAACCAGTCTTTTTGGTGAATCGATCACATTGCCCATCTCTATCCCTGCCTCACCTTGCCTGCTGCTGAAACTCTCATTCACGTCTCTGATCCTTCCAAAGTCATTCATTCTAACACAGTGCTGGCTGTTCACCACACTCTATTCACTGAGGGTTATCCAAAACTCAGCTGACTGTGTTTGTACCTCTCTCTTCTCTGTCACTCTCTTCTCTGTCACTCTCTTCTCTGTCACTCTCTTCTCTGTCACTCTCTTCTCTGTCACTCTCTTCTCTGTCACTCTCTTCTCTGTCTCTCTCTTCTCTGACTCTCTCTCTCTCTTCTCTGTCACTCTCTTCTCTTGTCACTCTCTTCTCTGTCTCTCTCTTCTCTGTCTCTCTCTTCTCTGTCTCTCTCTCTCTCTTCTCTGTCCCGCTCTCTCTATCCGTATCCCTCTGTCCGTATCCCTCTGTCCGTATCCCTCTGTCCGTATCCCTCTGTCTGTATCCTTTTGTCTGTATCCCTCTGTCTCTATCCCTCTGTTCTCACTCCCTCTGTTCTCGCTCCCTTTGTCTCTATCCCTCTGTTCTCGCTCCCTCTCCCTCTCTCACATCCTGTGCTCGCTGATCTCTGGTCAAGCAACACCTTACCTGTAAAATTCCCATCCCTGTTATCAGATCTCCATTCACTTGACAAAGAGGCAGCCCCCTCGAAAGCTTGTGAGAATATTATCAAATAAACAGAACTCTCCATTCACTTGACAAAGAGGCAGCCCCCTCGAAAGCTTGTGAGAATATTATCAAATAAACAGAACTCTCCATTCACTTGACAAAGAGGCAGCCCCCTCGAAAGCTTGTGAGAATATTATCAAATAAATCGGTTGGACTAAAACCTGGTGTTGTCAGACTTTTTACTGTGTTTACGCCAGTCCAACGCCGGCATACCCACATCAGATCCCTCCAGGGTTACACCTCCTCTCTGTATCTCTGTGATCTCCTGCAGCTCCATAACTCTCGGAGAATCCCGCGCTCCTCTAATTCCTGCCTCTTTCTGCACCCCCAGGTTAAAATCGCTCTGTCGTTGTGAGCCGTGCTTTTAGTTACCCCGCGCTTTGAAACTCTCTCCCGACACCATCTCTCTACCGCGCTTTCCACCTTGAGGGCACTCTGGGTGTGATCTCACTGGCCCCTCACGCCCACAGGCACAAGCCAGCGAGGACGGTGAATTTGGCACTCAGCCAAATCTTCATTTATTGCAGCAGGACTGGAGAATTCCGCCCTCTCTCTCTGTGGCCAAGCTTTGGGCAAAGTGGCCAATATCTCCTTTTGTGGCCCAGTGTTGTATTTTGCTTTGTGACAGCTCCTTGGGACAGTACAAGGCGCCCTGTAAACGTAAGTTGCCGTTGCCTTTGCTGCACTGAAGACCCACACATCGCGGCGGAGCCTGTCCCTGACCTCACACCTCCCGAACTGGAAAACGAACCACAGACAAAGCCACTCAAATCCTGGACTGATTTATGCGGCATTTCCAATCGGAGTGGCACTGTAAAACCTTGACATCACAGAAATAGGTTCCTCCGAGTGTTTGACCGAAAAGAGGTGCCCTGTTGCGAATGATAGATGGCTGTGAGCGAAGTTAGAACAGTAATCCAAGCTCAGAAGCTTGTAAAATGAGAATGTGTACTTTGTGTCACTGACTGAGGCGGCCCTGTAACCTGTTTGCAGTTCTGTGTTATTGTCTGTATAACCCAGCCCGGTTAGCCATTACAGCACCACGGTTACGTGATTGATATCATGAACTTTTTTACATCATGAAAGTTTATAATATACATTCATCACTGTCACTTCACAAGGATCCGAGGCAGCTGTGAATGTCAGCGTGTCACTTTGAATTTACAACTGTCATTACATACATCAAAACTGTATGTATTATGATATATAAAATACCAAACTCTGAGGGGTTTCAAAGCAATAAGGGTGTTCCGTGGGATCGGAGCAGCCGTTCAAGTGGGCACTTGGTCTGGTTTAAGGTGTTGTCCACTCAGAGGATGTCTCCCCCCCCCCCGCCCGCTGGGTATTTGGGGAGCGGGGTGTGGGAGGTTATGGGGGGGCGGGGGGGTGGCAGGGGGGGAGGCATAGTCTCGGGATGAGGGATTGACTATGTAGGATTGAGGTGAGAAGGGATGTCTTCACCCGGACCCCTGTGAGCCTGTGGGGTTCTCTCATCCAGTGGGTCATGGATGCTCAGTTATCGAGTGTATTCAGGACAGAGGCTGGTACGGACAGCATGGACAAGTTGGGCCGAAGGGCCTGTCCCCATGCCGTAAGCTTCTATGACTCTACGTTTACTTTTGTGGGAATTAGGGACTTGGGGAGAGTACGGGAAGGTGCAATTGAGGTAACAGATCACAGCCATGATAGTATTGGACGATGGTTCAGGCTCAAAGGGCCAAATGGCCCACTCAAACTGCTGTAATTATTTACTTTGAATGTTCTCTCTGCTATCCCGTTATGACCCTGGCTCTTTGGAGCTCTGCAGTGGAGCCACTGCAACTCACAGCAAGGACTGCAGAATAAAAATCAAAGCTTCTGGATGAGGTAAATCAAACCTGAACTCATGCCCAAAATCCAAAGCTTCATCTGTGGCAAGCTCCAGATGCACACACATGTTTAGGAATGAGGAGTGAGCCCCTTGAGCCCACCCTGCTATAGTGTGATCATGGCTGATTTTATCCCAGTCAAATCTCCCCTTACCCGCCTGTTCCCCATCGCCCTTTATCCCACTTTTCATCAGAAACAAATCCATCTCTTTCTCGAATCTGTTGATTGACTCTGTCTCCGCTGCTCTCTGGTAGCCACGATGTGGAGATGCCGGCGTTGGACTGGGGTGGACACAGTAAGTCTCACAACACCAGGTTAAAGTCCAACAGGTTTTTTGGAATCACGAGCTTTCGGAGCGCTGCTCCTTCACTCCCTTCCAAATAAACCTGTTGGGTTTTAACCTGGTGTTGTGAGACTTCTTACACTGCAGTGAGTTCCACAGACTCACAACCCTCTGAGAGAAGTCATTTTTCTTCGTCTCAGTTGTAGACCTATCTCCTCTCTGATCTGTTGTTCTAGATTGTTCCAGAACAATAATTGTCCTCACGACATGCTCAGCTTACAAGCCTGTGTGTGATTCTAGAACATTCTCCTCTGGGTCAGGTGAAGATTGGTCGAAGTTCCAGGCTAACGTTCTGGCATTTCACTGCTTCACGTTCTGATTGACACAGACACCGTCACTGGTGCAAACGTGCCCGTGTTGTCTTTCAGTCCCAGTTTCAGAGATTCTGGCTTTACCTCTTAACCGTGACTTTTACTCTCTTTAGTGATCCCTGTCTGGCGACTGATTGTAAATACGCCAACAAGTTCCACTTCCACTGTCTGTTTGGAAATTGCAAGTACGTCTGTAAAACCTCTGGGAAGGCGGAATCCCACTGTCTAGACCACATCAACCCCAACAACAACCTCGTCAATGTGCGTGACCAGTTCTCTTATTACTCTCTGCAGTGCCTCTGTCCAAATCAGGTAAGCTGCCATTAAAATAAACCTCTTCATAGACAGGTATGCTTTATCCATCCTGATACTATTCCCCATTAAAACTTGATCAAAGATAGTTTAGACACAGTTCTCCTCCTGAGAGGTCTCTAGAGGTGGAATTGGACTAACAGAACACTCCAGACCAAATATTATGACATTCCCAATTCTGGGTGACGCATTCTAACCTCTGGACAGAACTTATACTATTAGCTTTTTTGATTGAATTCCATTTTTCTTCATTTGTCCATGGGATGCAGGCAAATTGTCCTTGAGAAGGTGTTGGTGAGTCACTATTGCGCATGTGGTGTAGGTACATCCACCACACTGTTAGGGAAAGAGTTCCAAGATTTTGACCCAGCGCAAGTGAAGGAATGGTGATATATTTCCCAGACAGGATGGTGAGTGGCTTGGAGAGGAACTTGCAGGCGGTGGTGTTCCCATATGTCTGCTGCCCTTGTCCTTCCAGATGGTTGAGGTCATGGGTTTGCAAGGTGCAGTCAAAGGAGCCTTGGTGAGTTACTGCAGGAGCTTTTGTAGATGGTACACGCAGCTGCTACTGAGCGTCACTGGGGCAGGGGAGGGAGTGAATGTTTAAGGTGGTGGTTTGGGTGCCAGTCAAACAGGTTGCTTTGTCCTGGATGATGTTGAGCTTCTTGAGTGTTGGAGCTGTACTCGCCCAGGCAAGTAGAGGATACTCCAACAGACTCTTGACTCATAGATAGTACTCGCTTTGAAACCAACTGATCTTCCAACTGTTTACACCAGAGTAACAACAAAGCGATATTGAGATGTTGCCATGGAGCCTTGCTAGTTGTTGGAGAGAGTGTCCAATGCCCCCTCCTTCACACAAACCCACCAAAGCTCCACATATCTTCCTCCCAGAGAGAAAGGGTCTATTTCTGCTCATTTGTTGGTGAGATTGACACAGAAATGTCTAAATATGTGCAAGTTAGCTGGATTGGCTGTGCTAAATTGCCCCTTGGCGTCAGGGGGACTAGCTAGGGTAAATGCATGGGATTATGGAAATAGGGATTGGGTGGGATTGTGATCGGTGCAGACTCAATGGGCCAAATGGCCTCCTTCTGCAGTCAAGGGATTCTGTGAAATTCAACCGAGTCTTTTCAGACTGAACCTGTTTCTCATCAGCCGATGTAAGATTTTATTATGCGTTAATAATCAGATTCCTGCAATTGAAGGGTTTGAATTGAAACAGCTGTGAGTGTAGGATGGTGTGGGTCGGCTGGATTTTAGGTGGCCCAGAGTCGCATTGCTGCCTCACAGGGACCCGGGTTCGCCAAGATTACAGCTCCTGTTGGTCAGAGTACGGAGCCGTGATTGTGACACTCGTTCTACCCGAGGAATCCCACAGTCACTTCCGACACACTAAACCCTCGACTGAACCCATCAGAAACTGCAGATACTTCCCTAGATCTTCAAGTAGCTCTAGTGGACGTTAAACTAGAAGATGTCCTGCCCGGTGCTGAGTGTCGCAACGTGAAGAAACATCCAATAATCCCACGCTGCAGGAACAAGGGAAGACAGTGACTGGCGAAAGGCCGGAATCCTTCCAGAATGTTCCAGAAGCTATAAAACCACTTCAGTCCTAAAGAGACGAATATGGAATAGATCACGGAGTCACCTTTCAGAGAAAGTGAGTCATCATCCCTGGTCCATGGTATTCTCCTACAGGCACACGTGAGAATAATCAAACCAGGGATGTGGTCCAGAAATCCACTGAAACATCCCAGAAGCAATGTAAGGCTGGCCAGATCTTCACCCCTCGTACAGGCACCCACACATCCATGGAGCAGACTTGCAACTAATCTCTTTCACATCCACAGAAACGAATTTTTGATGGTAGCGTGTTACAAAGCTGTGTCCCTCTATGTTTAAAACTGTTATTTTTCTGCATTCAGTTGACTGGGACTGTTGTAAATGGAGATAGAGCAAACTGCTGATTCTGTCTGGAGTTTGTACATTCTCCCCATGTCTGCATGGGTTTTCTCCAGGTGTTCCGGCTTCCTCCCACAGTCCAAAGATGTGCAGGTTAGGTGGATTGGCCGTGCTAAATTGCCCCTAGTGTCAGAGGGATTAACAGGGTAAATATGTGTGGTTACAGGAATAGGGCCTGGGTGGGACTGTGGTCGATACAGACTCGATGGGCCGATTGGTCTCCTTCCGCACTGTAGGGATTCTATACTGCTTAAAAATGCAAAGCCACACATCGCAACAAATCACCTTTGGGGAGTATGAGAGAGAGATGTTTCTTATCATCCGGACACCCATCAAAACTGACTCAGGAAGAGGCACTAAAAATGCAAAGTGCTGGATATTGAAACAATGGCCGCACAGACTGACCTCAAAACCTCTTAGAGATACGCAATGGGTGAATCTGTAGCTGATAAAGAATCAAAGCCCTCAGGCATTGTAATCCCGGCGATTTGGCTAAAATAGCCCGTGTATCTGAATGTAATCGTTGGTGATCAAAGAACAGTCGTGGGGATCATTTACAACGGGTCAAACCCCCGCCACCAGTGAGAGCTTTGTTTTTGGCTCCAAGGTATTCAAATCCTTATTCAAATTGACGGCAATGATTCCATTAAGAGTCACGGAAACGGCACGATTTGTAAATTTCCAGTGAGGCCACAGCAGATCAAAGCAGTTAATCCGAAATGATAGGAACAGGAGGTCACTCAGTTTGACCGTAGCTGATCACAGCTTAACTCCATTTACCTGCTTTAGTTTCCCCCACCACCCCCGACCCCAGCCTTTGACACTATCTGCTAAAAATCAGATTTTTGTTAATCTCCAACTCCCAATATTCGAGCCAAGGTCACAGCTTTCCACCTGTGTGAGAGTGTGTGCGTGTGAGAATGTGTGTGTGC